>JARQOD010000007.1:168265450-168299606 GCA_033576555.1 Oophaga sylvatica | reverse complement strand
TAAAATTTTTTTTGGGTCACTTCCCTTTCTTTGTTTTGTATAGTTGCCTTTTTTTGGCCCCGAATTCTTCAAAATGATGCACATAATTCATAAATTTTGTCACAAAATCAAAAATTTTATTTTCTTTCTCTCTTGAACTGTTTTTGTGACTCTTCGGCATCAAAGTTACTTGTTTTGAAAAGTGAGGCAAATGCCGAAATGCTTACATACTAAAAAATTGCCCAAAGTGGGACTGGAGTGAAGTTGAAACAATTTTTGCACTTTTTAAAAAGCTGAATTTGATGAATTAGACAAAAACTTTTTGGAATAGCTAAACTCTGCCCTCAAAGCGGAAAAATGAAAAATAAACGTGCAAGCACATATATAAAATAAGGAAAAAAAAGTAAGCTCAACCGATGATTATGGACAGGTGGACGGAACCTCCGTCCTGGTCAGACGTGGAAAATCAATAGAAAAAACCCAATGTTCCATCTCCTTAGGTAAAAGCTTTGACAAAGATCAGTGAGGGTGATCGAAATGCGTCACTTGTTACCTCCTGTCTATTCTTATTTCGGAGAATTCTTTTAACATTTCCAATAAAGGATTTATTTTTTTACCTTAGGAGCTGGAAAAATTGCTTTCTTTCCACATATAATATAAATTCAAAAAAGGTACGGTAATTTAATTGATTTTATGCAAACAAAAAAAGCGCAGCAAACAAAACAAACAAAAAAACTAGACAAACACAAAACCAGACAAACACAAGTGCAAAGCCAAAGATTTAAATCAAGGCCATAGTGTGAAAAGAAACAAATTCAGCTCTTGCCATATAATAGTCCTGCGAAAATGGGTCATTCAAGGAGACTTTGGAATTATAAGTACCCTATTTCATTTACGTATGCAGTGACTGTCAAAAGTTTGGACGCACCTGCTTTTGTTTGTTCACATTGGAATCTGAACATAGTAGATTCAGACTGAAGGCAACAAAATAATGAAGAATGAGAATCATATATGGAAACAAGGAGTGAAAAAAAACATGTGTGAAACAAACCAGAATGTTAAACCTTAGGTTCCTCAAATTATTCCCCCTTTTAATCTGATGACAGCCACATGGAAGCATTTTCCACCGGTCCTGTTGGAGTTCCCAAAGTTGCTGAGCACTTATTGACACTGTTGTTTCATAGAAAGCATACTTTAAAATGCCGTCTGGGACTATGTGTCTCCACTGACTAGTCCGAGGCCGGTACCCTGCTGTTTCTCCCCAGCTTGGCCCACTATCCAAACTCTGTTTTCTCTGAGACACCTGCAACATTTCAGATTAAAACATAACATTTGCAGTAATGGAGAGGTTTTGATTCATGCTGCCCATAGTTAAGGCAGCATGAATGAGAACAGGTTTCATTTAAACAATCAAAAAAAAAGATTCTATTGATATGAATAGGGTCAACAATTATTGAAAACCAACTGAAATAAACCCTTGAGTTGGCACCCTAAACATGTTGAATGTTTAGGGTGCAAACCTCTGCAGAGAGTTAGGCTAACAGCTCTATAGGGCTTACTAAGGACTGTTAGTTTGTTTATAAATTATATCTATTCTTCCTGGTATTTAAGTTCCCCATGTTAATGGGTTTCGAATAACTAAAATGTGCTTTTTAGTGAATTACATTAAAAGTCATTTTAAGGTTTTTTTTATCAGTTGGTTTCCCTTTAAAGAATGCCTTAGATGGGTTGTTTTATCGTATACCGCTCTCCTTCCTCCTGGTTTACCTGCTTACTGAGAGGCAGTGTGCTCCTGCCTGACTAACAGTGTTGACCAGATGCATCTTCACACCACTGACTTGTACTGTGCAGTCTAATGTTGCAAGCAGAGGCAGCTTAGCCCGTGCATCATCAGAGCAGCAAAGTTGCATTAAAGCTGTTTGAATCGGGAATCGGGATATAAAGTCCCTTATAGCAATCTGCCCATCTTTAGAGAAGATTTTACAAGCTCTACTGGAAAGAGCTTGTAAGTGCTACACAAGTTCTACTAACGTTCCTAGACTGTAACAGTAGCTGGTATCCTAGGCATGGAGCACTTAAAAATAACATTAAAAATCACTCTGTTGTTGAGAATCTAGAGGATGTTTAAAAATAAGCAAGTAGATAACAGTATTTTTTTACAATTTGCAATTTTACTCATTGAAGAACATTAGAATGTCCATTTTATTTTATTTTTCTGATACATCAAAATTATATTTCTGGAAAGGTGATTCTGCAGTGAGTTTGCTCACAAGTATGTTGTCTATAAAACACGAGCACATTCTGTGTCGCTCGACTCCTGGTTCTAGAGCCAATTGATTTACATAAAGATACATCTTTGAAATTAGACTATAAAATCTGATCGGATGTTGCGCCTCATTAACCCCTGAAAACTTCTGCAACACACATAGCTATTCTTCGGTTTGCTCAGAATCTGCCCTCAACATATCGGAATTATCTAGGCCAAATTCAATATTAACTAGAGCATGCAACGCTGGAATGAACATGTGAATATGCACACTGCTTTATCATGTGTAAACACACAAAGAACAAAGAGATATTACAGCCAAATCTCATTTTCAGGCTTAGTTGGCTGTGTTTTGTCTTGCATTGATTTGTGCATTTTTTTCTGTGTTTTATTTGCAGTGTTGTTTACCAGGATGGATTTTATGGTGCAGATATTTATGTAAGTATCTATATGCATTATATTTTATTGTCATAGAAAGAAGATAGAGTTCAAGTAAAATTAATTTTTAGAAATGTAATTTATTTTTCATGTGGGCATGGAAATATAAATATATAAATTCAATGATTATGCAGTTACTTCATTTTAATTACATAGATAAGATGGGTATTTGATTCTGGTTTCAAGCATGCAATATACTGTGAATATGAAAGAGTATTATCAGAAATAAATATAAAATATAAGAAATACGTGGTGGTTTGTAGAGCTGTGAAATTCTAATTTTGAGGTTTTAATTAATGTGTTAATTTTTAAAAAATTAAAATAGTTCTTCTACTATAGCTTACACATTGAGAAGTGCACTGGACATATAAGTATATGTATATATATATACGTATGTGTGTATATATATATAGATATATATATATCTATATATATATACATAAATATATACGTTTATATGGCATATGCATGCTCGATTGACAATAATAATGATTCCATCCCATATACCTTCCTATTGGGCAAACAGTATAATACTCAACACTTTGGTTCAAGATTCTAATCTAAATTTGAATCCACATTGTGCTTTCACATGGCCATTTTGGTAAGAGTACATATTACTTCATGTGTGGTCTAGACCTTTTTTGCTGTGATGTTGGCTCAAAGTCAAAAAGAAAATAATAGGCACACACCATACAGTTCGCTTATTCCGTGCCATTTTCTTTACATGACAAGATTTTTTGGGGGAGTCTGTGCCTTGTTTTTTAACGTAGCATGCATCAGTTTCAGATTTGTTTTAGCAAATTTGTGGCATTTTTGTATAGTGCATGATAGTATATACATTTTTAGCGAAAAAAATTGTAACAGAAAAGTAAGGGGAGTGGTGAGTTTGTACAATTTGTCAGCGGACAGATGTTGGAAAATATAAAATGTATGACAAACTGCGTTTTTTGCAAATGTGGTATATTCTTGGTGAGCTGTAGGCATCTCTGTTGGAAAAAAACATGAATACGTTTGCCACTGTGTGGGGGTTTATGGACACATTGTAAAGTTTGGGGTGGAGGACTTTGGGGGCAACATACTGTGTGCTGGACACAGGGCATCATATTGTATTTGGGTGACGTTGGTGGTATCATACTGAGTAAGGGATTGTCGTGGCATCATACTGTGTCTGGGGGCAAAATATGGGCATCATGCTGTTTGGGGTGCTATTGGGTAGTCACAATTTCTGTGGAAAAGACTTTGGTAGTGTCATACTGTGTGTGGGACTATTGGGACATCATTCTGTATCTGGGGACTGTAGAAGCATCATAATGTGTGTGGGAGGATGTGGTGGCATTTTTTTGTGTGGTATAAAACTTTCAGGCACCATACTGTGCAAAAATTATACTTTAGGTGACTCTGACGGAATCATACTGCTTGGGGGCTTCATAATGTATGTGGGACAATGTACTGTTGGGGAAACTGCTTGGACAACAAACTATGTATGAGAGGCACTGTGGTTGCATCATAGCATGTGTGGGGGAATGTAATAAGGGGCCATCATTCTTTGTGAGGGGGTATGTGGAGGCATCATACTGTGTGGGATAATGTACTCTGCGTGCATCTTACTGTATGGGATGGTGTACATTTGAGGACATCATCCTGGGTGTGGAAAAATGTACTCTTCGGGCAGGGTACTGTGTGATGGAGACTGTGTGGCATCACATTGTGTGAGGAGGACAGTGTGGGCATCATATTGTGTATGGTAATGTATTGAGGGGCATCATACTTTGTTTGGTGTTAAGAAATGTGTGAGGTCATCATATTGTGTGTGGGAGAATGTAATATGTGTTGGGGATGTATTGTGCGTGTGATTATACTGTGTGTAAATTGTCTCTTCAGAGAGGAAGAGGACTAGAACTTTAGTGCCACCTATAGGAAGTAGCTGTCCTGAAGGTCAATATGAACCCTTTAAAGAGCCTTGTCACATGAATTAAGAAAAAAGCCAAAACGGGTCAATATTGACTTTTAGGATTGCTGCTTCCTATAGTTGACACTGGAGTTCTAGTCCTCTTCCTCTCTGAAGAGACAATTTGCTTATTTTCCAGAGGAGCATTGCGGCTTAAAAGTCTCCTGACCTAGGCATGTCAGACTTTACATGTCTGTCTCCACAAAGATAAACGTTACCCCTTAGCTCTCGATATACCATATGAAGGAATGTACTGGGGGGTGAACTATACTATTTATATGGGGAATGTACTGTGGGGGCATTATAATTACCGTATTTTTTGGACCATAAGACGCACTTTTTTCCCCCAAAATTTTGTGGGAAAATGGGGGTGTGTCTTATGGTCGCAACATACCGGAAAGTTCAGTGGCGGCGGCGCTCCCAATGCTGCTTGGCTGCGATGCGGTGGTGGTGTCCGGGCAGCAGCGGGCCTCTGGGCTGCGTGTGGGGCGCCGCCGGCATCTCGTCCCAGCCGGAAAGACCCCCCACAGCTGCGACGCGGTGCCGGCATGAGGAATGGCCGCCTGGGGCCTCCGGCAAGATGGCCGCCGAAAACTTCCCGAGGACAAGATCTCGTTGCCGAGATTTGAACGAGAGTATGCGGCGGCCATCTTGCCGGAGGCCCCAGACGGCCATTCCTCATGCCGGCACCGCGTCGCAGCTGCGGGGGGGCTTTCTGGCTGTGACGAGATGCCGGCGGAGCCCCCCACGCAGCCCAGAGGCCCGCTTGCTGCCCGAACACCACCACCGCACCGCACCACACTTTGGATCGGGACCGCACACCGGAGGCACCGCGTCGCAGCTGCGGGGGGGCTTTCCGGCTGGGATGAGATGCCGGCGGAGCCCTCCACGCAGCCCAGAGGCCCGCTGCTGCCCGGACACCACCACCTCATCGCAGCCAAGCTGCATTGGGAGCGCCGCCGCCACCACTGGATTTGTGAGTATATGGCCACCCTGGCCACCCCACAGAACACAGCCATCCCACATAACACAGCCATCCCACATAACACAGCCACCCACAGAACGCAACCACCCCACAGAACGCAGCCACCCCACATAACACAGCCACCCCACAGAACGCAGCCACCCCACAGAACGCAGCCACCCCACAGAACGCAACAACCCCACAGAACGCAGCCACCCCACAGAACGCAGCCACCCCACAGAACACAGCCACTCCACATAACACAGCCACCCCACAGTGCCCAACCACCCCACACAGTGGTAAGCTAAATTCGGACTGTACGACGGACCCCCATTTGACACATTATTTTTTTTCCCAATTTTCCTTCTGAAAATTTGGGGTGCGTCTTATGGTCCGGTGCGTCTTATAGTCCGAAAAATACAGTAGTGATGAGCGAGTATGCTCATTGCTCGGGTTTTCCCGGCATGCTCGGGTGTTCTCCGAGTATTTCAGCGTGCTCGGATATTTTTTTTTGTCGCCACAGCTGCATAATTTGTGGATTCTAGACAGCCTGAATACATGTGGGGATTGCCTGCTTGTTAGGAAATCCCCACATGTATTCAGGTTGTCTAGCAGCCGCAAATCATGCAGCTTCGGCGACAAAAACAAAATCTCCGAGCACTCCGAAATGCACATGTGTTCCCAAGCACGCCGAAATACTCGGAGAACACCCGAGCATGTCGGGATAACCCGAGCAATGAGCATACTCGCTCATTACTAATTATAATATGTATGTGGGAAAGTACTACTGGCCATCATCATACTATGTGCAGGAGACTGTACTCCCAGGGGCATCATACTATGTGCAGAGCAATGTACTGTGAGGGGTATTATACTGTGAGGGGTGAGGTCATGTCCTGGCATCATACTATGTTTGGGGTACTCTGTGGGTGGCCATGAAAGTGGTACCATACTGTGTGGTAACACTAGTGGGCCTCACTAAAGGAAATGTTTCTGTTTTGGAGCATATAAAAGACTGGGTGAGCTAAGTGAAGTGGCATAGTGTAAAATAAATATTGCCATGGAGCAGTATGCAATATATGTCCCTTTTTTCCCTTGTTTCTGCTTGTTGGTCTTAAAGCTGGGAGGTATGGTGAAAAGGTTGGACAGCATATTGCAGAGGTAGGTGGGAGAGTAACAAAAAATTGAGCTGAAGGGGAAGAGCATATAAGAGTAGGAGGTGGTCCTAGTAGTAGTAGCAGCACAGTTTCCTGATGAACTAATTTTCCACATAACTGCTTTTCTTAAGATATTTTGACATATTTGCTAAAGGAAATTAATTATTAAACTGTTTATTTTATAATAGCAATGGTCATCTCCTTTAAATGGAACCTGAATTTGCAAATTGGCTATTATTTTTTCTCCAGGTTTCAGCAAGCAATTAAATAATAACTATCATGTTTACTGCTAAGCGCTATTATTTGTTATTTTGCCATAGTTCTAAATTAATAACTGACCTTCTTGTGTGTAAAGCAATTGCTATGAGTTATCGGGGTGTTACAGCATCTTGACTGAGTCATGACTTTAAACATCAATGCAGTCTGTATTTACTCTAAAATTATGTTCTAAACCATCATTGCACAGCAAGCACTTGCACAGAGTTCAAAGTTAGCTTCAGATACAGCTGGACTCAACATAGGGTAGGTAGAGGTGGTCTATACTGATTAGGCAATGCTGAAAGCTCTACCTACTTCAGTTCCAGCGATCATGTAACTTCTGAGTACCAGGCATGAGCTAGAGCGGCGGGGTCTTCATAGAAATAAATTTACCAGAAGATCAACTCTCTTATGCCATCTAAATGATCATGTCTGTCATAGGAAGCTGATTTTTTTTTTACATTGATAGCTGCAATCCGACAACATATCCTAGAGATTCCCATGTTTTTATTATATGAAAATGAGCTGTTCAGGTCTATGGGCACAGGCAAATAAATGATCATAGATGTCCATAAATTAAGTTGTTTAATAATAAGAAGTGACACAGGGAAAAAGTATTGATCAAACTTACTGAAATGTATTTAATACTTTGTTCAAAAGCCTTTGTTGGTGATGAACGCTTCAAGACACTTCCTATATATGGAGAAACTAGTCGCATGCATTACTCAGGTGTGATTTTGGCCCATTTGTCCACATACCCACTCTTCAAATCCCCAAGGTTCCGTGGTCTCCTTCTATGAACTCTGAGCTTTACAGTTCAATTTTGGTCTCATCTCACCAGACTAATCTCTCGGTATTTCACAGGCTAGTCTAAATGATGTTGAGCAAATTTTAAACATGCTCAAACATGTTTTAGTCAAGCTGTGGAGTCTTATATGGTGAGCGTACATAAAGGCCACAAAGGTTGAGTACACGACTTAGTTTTCTTTGAAACAATTGTACCTGGTCTTTCTGTAGCTTTCCACAGGTAGTTCTTGGCTCTTGGAAAACTCTTCTGACAATTCTTTTCACTTCTCTGTTTGAAATCTTGTGAGGAGCATCTGGTCATGGTTGGTTTATGGAGAAATTACATACTTTCAACTTCTGAAGTATGGCCCAACAGTGCTCAATGGAACCTTCAGTAGATTAGAAATTCTTCTGTAATCAATGCCAACAGTATGTTTAGCAAAATAAGGTTATAACCAAGGTGATGTCTTAAGACATCTCACTGGTTTTACCCATCATCAGATGTTTCTTGTATGGCACCTTGGTAATTTTTGCTTTTTTATAGGCCATCAGTTGAATCAGCTGGTATTATTTTTCACTAGATTTCATTGCTTTTTAATTACTGATAGTTTTCAGCTGGTGTCATGACATTACATGGCTTTGGACACCTCTCTTTCTTCATGTACTCAGTACTTTTTCCCTGTGTCAGTTCTCATTATTGGACATAACTACATTTTTGTATATCTATGTTTTGATGTATTTTCCTGTGCGGATTGGATGGGTTGTTACCAAGAAGAATTTCATGTCAATAGCACCTTTAGAAATATGTTTAATTAGGAAATTTATCACACACACACATATATATATATATATATATATATATATATATATATACATAGTTAAAATGTTCTTTATAGGGGGCACATTATTTGAAATAAATGGAAACAATAAATAAAGGAGAAGAAATAGAATAAAAAAAGAAAGCTGCTGTCAGTCTGAATTGTTGTTTCTAGTCCTGTCTCTATAAATATGTGTCCTGTATGTAAAAATAATTGTGTTTGAAAAGGGGAGCACAATTTAAAATGTATATTAGTGGTTCTTTGTCGTCATCAAAAATGTAAAATAAAAAGTGAAAAACTCACAAGCATTTCACACATATTTAATTTTTTTTTCTTTACATTTTCCCTGATATCTGTAAGTGAAAATAAATAAATTTAAATAATAGAGAAAGAGAGAAGGAGAGGGAAACACTCCTCAACATTGAATTTGCTACACCGATACGGAACGGTGGAATTATAGCAATCATAGGATCGAGAGACACATTAATGATGTGCAAATATCGGTCAGTCCGTGTGTAAAATCATTCATATATTGACATGCATTGGTCCATCGCTCAGTCTAAACGTTACCCATTTTATATACGGACAGCACACAGATCGATCATACACTTTTCTGAAAGTGCCGTTAGAAACATTCACTATCATGCATATTGGACCATCTATTACACAGAATCATGGTAGACCAAAGCTGCTGGTTAGGTGATTACTGAAATTTACACCTTTAAAAGTGTTCTACATTGTGGTGATATTTAATCTACCACTAGACAAAATGGTAAAAGCTGCAAAATGTCTTGTGTGTAAAGTAGAGACCGGTAATTAATTTTGTCAGGGGTGTTATAAAGGCATTGTGCTGATTTCCCATAGGAACTTACTTATGCTGTACTGGAGTAGGTAGGCTTGGGTTAACTGAATAATGGTATTGTACGGTAATGTTGAGGTCAGAGAATTTATTTTAATTTATTGCATAATAAATCCTGCAGATAAAATCTAACACGTATAAGATTGGCTGCCTACGTATCCACAGTATGCGTTGTAATGAAAACATAAAATATGAAGAACATGTAGGACTACAATGAGACAGTCTTCAATAGGATTAAGTTCTCCAGTCATTTTATTTCTGAAATTACAATTACATCTCAGCAGTGAGAAACTGATTTAAAATACATTGAAGAAGTGATCAAAATTTCATTATAAGAAAAGCAGAACGCATTTTATGCACATTGTCGATAATCTTTGAAAAATATTGTACAGCAATCATGAAATTGCGCATAATGGGCAAGAAAAAAAAGTTTTCAGTTACAGAAGTAAAATTTGATCCAGCCGCTCAATTGATTTTTCTGTACGCTTTATTCAAAAGCACATTTTATTTAATTTTACCACCACAGTCTAAAATGTATTTTTTATGTTTGTTAGACATATTTTCTCATTTACGTATTGCAGGAAAATGGTTGACTTTGCTGACAGCGTACACTTATTTTTTATATCATAGACAAGTGCCTATTATACAAATGATATATTGGAATATTTCCACAAGTTATGGCGCTGTGGGTTCTCTGCTAGAAGTATTGGATCTGCGTAACTCAATTTACTCCTATAAACTAAATAGTCATGTGATTTTAATAGCTAGAAATGTAATTACCTCAAAAATAATGATATTCATTAAGTCCTCCCTAGAAAATATTGTTTTATACTGAATGTTTAGCCCCATAGGGCTGGTAGTAAGTAGAAAAAAGATTTTATTAACAGGTAAAGTCCAATTGACAAGCGGAGAGTTCGGTAACTATGCATTCTTAATTAATAAACTGAATTCAGAATAGGAATAAATTGAAAAGTATATTTCTGTTTGCTGTTTTTGCATAAATATGCATATTATAGTTATCCTGTGTTTAATACAGTGTTGGGGTTTCTATACAGTACTGTGTAAACATTATAAGCAGGAGGGGAAAAATGCTACAAAGCAAGAATGTTTTCGAAAATTTTTATCAATTTTTATCAATTAGCAAAATGCAAAGTTTATGAGCAAAAAAAATGAAATCTTCATCAAATCAATATTTGGTGTGACTGCCCTTTGCCTTCAAAAAGTGAAAAAGTATAAATTTTTCTAGGTACACTTACACACAGTATTTGAAGGAACTTAGAAGGGAGGTTGTTGATTAGAATTGAGCAAATTTTTGAAAACTCGGTTCGGATTACGATCAGCAGTGATATTGATCGGCCACCGAACGTCTTTATAGTCAACGGGAGTTGAAATGACTGAATATGTTCGGAACCGATGTTCAAATATAAAATCCGCACGAATAGGGCACCAATACAGCACGATTATGGCAAATTCAGATTCGACGATCATTTCCAAACAAATTCGCTCATCTCTATTGCTGATCTTGGAGAACTGACCCCCGATCTTCTGTGGATGCCGCTTGTGCAAATTCTTTTCTCTCTTCAGACAGGATTTGATGCTGTTGAGATTAGGGCTTTTTCAGGACCATAGTATAAATTTCAGAATGCTATGTTCTTCTTTCCACTGAAAATATACCCTAAGGACATTGGCTGTATGTGTGGGGTCATTGTCCAGCTGCAGAATGTATTTGGAGCCAATTAGATGCTTTTCATGATGATTACTTATGCATGTACCTAGAAGAATTATTTACTGTGTGCACATGTACCTAGAAGAATTGATGCTTCATAGAATAATAGAATGTTAGTGTTGGATGGGACCTCCAGGGTCATTGTGTCCAACCCCTTGATCAATGCAGGATTTACCAAACTATCTCAGACAAATGCATTGTTGTTTTACAGGCAAGGAGTGGTGTTCACACCTTCACACCTAATAAAACTTGAATTTAGATTTCCATTTTGTTCATTCACTTGGCATTTTGCTAATTGATAAAAACAAACTATTAACACTTTTTTTTTTTTAAGGCAATCATACGTTCTACCCTTTTTTCCTCATCTGCCTCAAACTTTTTCACAGTGCTATATATAATATTTTATAAAACATCCATTTTAAGGCTGTATGGCGACAAGTTTCGTTGAAATCAAATCTTCTGTACACTCTGTGGGAAAAACTAGAATGGTAATGGCAATATGTAAATAAGCGAAGGAAGAATGACCTTAGTTCCTCAGTTTATAAAACTCATTAACTTATCAGCAGTACATATTACAAAAATAGAGCCAGTGGCTTATCTCCCAAGAGAGCAGAATACTGGGCATGTTGAATTCATTTCTCGACATCTGCTAATGGAGTAGTTAGGACACTTACATATACATTGGCTAGGGAGAGTCAAGGCGCTTGCATACGCTTCTATACACAGCACTCGCACATTGTCAGATGACATTTATCGTTAGTGATTATGTCTGTAGGATCAAATAGCAAATTCATTTAGCACTGATCTCCCTTCTCATTCTGAGACCTTAGTGACAACTAAGCAATCAAAATGTAAATTTTATTTCTATGCCTTAACCAATTTTGCAGTGGGGTCAAATATTATAAAAAGTTTTATTCCAATTGTTGTTTTCTAACCTAAATTTTTATGGCATTAGCTAGCTTTGAGTGCTATTGTTAAAGGCATGTTCTAGCTGTACAACACAGCCAACACCGCAATTTTGTATTCTTACTTGGACCTGATCCAGTGAATTCTGCTTCTTTTACCAGGTTCATCCCCTCTGCAGTCATTGATGAAAGAACCATCATTAACAATATCATTTGGTGGCACAGGTCAGATAAGAATACAAATGTGGTTGTGCCTTGTTCCACAGCCCAGATAGTAAAAGTGTGTGGCTGCTCAGCAGGAGTAACCTTTTCCCATCTGTGACCTATGGGACTGTACTAGACCCTATTCAAAATTTGGGTAATCTCCTAAAAATTGCCAGTTACTGTTTGGATACAGAGTACATATGACCTAGTTTGCTCCTAAATCAATCCTGACTTTCAACTTGGCTGGTCTGACTTTCCTTTAGTCTGATCTCATGATATCTGACATGGTTATCCCTCTGAGTATGTTTTTGTGTTCTGTACCTTTCCCTGGATCTTTAACCCCTTTACCCCAAGGGTGATTTGCACATTAATGACCGGGCCAATTTTTACAATTCTGACCACTGTCCCTTTATGAGGTTATAACTCTGGAACGCTTCCATGGATCCCAGTGATTCTGATATTATTTTCTCATGACATATTGTACTTCATGGTAGTCGTAAAATTTCTTTGATATAACTTGCGTTTATTTGTGAAAAAAACTGAAATTTGGTGAAATTTTAGAGAATTTCGCAATTTTTCAACTTTGATTTTTCATGCCCATAAATCACAAAGATATGGCACACAAAATACTTAATAAGTGACATTTCCCACATGCCTACTTTACATCAGCACAATTTTGGAACCAAAATTTTTTTTGTTACGAAGTTACAAGGGTTAAAAGTTAACCAGCGATTTCTCATTTTTACAACACCATTTTTTGGGGGGACCACATCACATTTGAAGTCACTTGAGGAGTCTATTTGATAGAAAATCCCAAAAGTGATACCATTCTAAAATCTGCACCCTTCAAGGTGCTAAAAACCCCATTCAAAAAGTTTGCTAACCCTTCAGTTGCTTCACAGGAATTTTTTGAATGTTTAAAGAAATGAACATATAACTTTTTTCACAAAAAAAATTATTTCAGGTCCAATTTTTTTATTTTCTCAAGGATAATAGGAGAAATTGGACTCCAAAAGGTATTGTGCAATTTGTCCTGAGTACACTGATACCCAATATGTGGAGGGAACCACTGTTTTGGCGCACGGCAGAGCTCGAAACAGAAGGAGCGCCATTTGACTTTTTCAACGCAAAATTTGCTGGAATTGAGATCGGGTGCCATGTCGCGTTTGGAGAGTTCATGATGTGCCTAAACAGTGGAACTCCCCCAATTGTAACTCCAACCATAACCCCAACACACCCCTAACCCTAATCCCTAACCCTATACCCTAATCCCAACCCTAATCCTAACCCTAATGGGAAAGTGGAAATAAATACATTTTTTTAATTTTATTATTATTCCCTAACTAAGGGGGTGATAAAGGGGGGGATTGATTTACTATTTATAGTGGGTTTTATATCGGGTTTTTATATTTAGCTGCTGTCACACGCTAAAAGACGCTTTTTATTGCAAAAAATAGTTTTTGCATCACCACATTTTGAGAGCTATAATTTTTCCATATTTTGGATTGATACCATTTTCGGGCACATGACATTATTTGATCGCTTTTTATTATGATTTTTGGTAGGCAGAATGACCAAAAACCAGCAATTCAGGAATTTCTTTGGAGGGGCCTTTATACAATTCCGTGTGTGGTAATACTGACAAAGCGGTTTTATTTGTCGGGTCAGTACGATTACAGCGATACCTCATTTGTATTTTTTTATGTTTTGGCGCTTTTATACAATAAAAACAGTTTTATATAAAAATAATTATTTTTGTGTCGCTTTATTCTGCGAGCTATAACTTTTTTATTTGTTCGCTGATGATGCTGTATGGTGGCTCATTTTTTGAGGGACAAGATGACGTTTTCAGCTGTACCATGTTTATTTATATCTGTCTTTTTGATTGCGTGTTATTCCACTTTTTGTTCGCGGTATGATGATAAAGCAGTTTTTTTGCCCTGTTTTTTTCTTTTTTTTTGTAGGGGTTCACTAAAGGGGTTAAGTAGTGGGACAGTTTTATAGGGTGGGTCGTTATGGACGCGGCAATACTAAATATGTGTACTTTTATTGTTTTTTTTATTTGCATAAAGAAATGAATTTATTGGCGAATAGTGTTGAGCGATACGATACCGCAAGTATCGGGTATCTGCCGATATTAGCTCTATCGGCCTTTCGATACTTAGTTCCGATATTTTCGTCTTATCGGATACCGGAATCGGGATTGTCACTGTCACTGTCAGTGTCCGTCGGTCGGGTCTGTCAGGAGTCAGCGGCACTTACCTGGCAGAAGATCTCCGGCGGTCACGGGCTGGACTGCTTCATGGCCACCATCATCTTACCCCGGCGGTCACATGCAGTTTCTCGCGATAACTGCAGTGACTGCTGGGTAATCCCGGCCGTAAAGCAGTCAGTCCGATGACGTCACCGCCGGGGAAGCAGGTAATCAGCTGTGCTGCGTCGCGATGACAGGCTCTGCCTGTCATTGCGATGTAGCAGAGCTAGATCGTCGTGGGACTGTCGTTACTATGGACTGCGTCGGACAGGTGGTATACTGTTGGTTTTTTTTTTTTCTTTTTTTTACAGGAGATCGATGGCGTCGCAGGAATGAGTGTATAATAAAATTAATGAAAACTGTGTTGTCTCCTTTATTTCATTAAAAGACTTTTTTCTTGCTTTGTCTTTTTTTTATACATTTAATAACTTTGGGATTAATAATGGATCGTGTCTTATTGACACCTCTCCATTATTAACCGGGCTTATTCTCACCGTGCAATCAACGGTGACATTAACCCCTTATTACCCCACTTGCCACCGCTACAGGGCAGTGGGAAGAGCCGGGTAAAGTGCCACAATTGGCACATCTTTTGATGCGCCAAATGTGGGGCTGCTGTAGCCTGGTATTATCAGGCTGTTGAGGGCCAAAATACATGGGCCTTGACAGTCTTTTAATACCAGGCCGCAGCAGTCTGCATTTTACTTGGCTGGTTAACAAAAATAGGGGGACCCCTACGCCGTTTTTTTTCGAGGGGATCCCCTATTTTTGTTAACCAGCCAAGCTAAGCAGACTGCTGTGGCCTGGTATTATCAGGCTTGCAAGGTCCATGGATATTGGATCCTTACCAGCCTGAAAAACCAGGCCTCAGCGGTCTGCTTCATCTGGCTGGTTAACAAAAATAGGGGGGACCCCACGCCAATTTTTTTCGAGGGGATCCCCTATTTTTGTTAATCAGCCAAGATATGCAGACTGCTGTGGCCTGGTATTATCAGGCTGGCAAGGTCCATGGATCTTGGCTCCTTAACAGCCTGAAAATCCAGGCCTCAGCGGTCTGCTTCATCTGGCTGGTTAACAAAAATAGGGGGGACCCCACGCCAATTTTCTTCGAGGGGATCCCCTATTTTTGTTAACCAGCAAAGATAAGCAGACTGCTGTGGCCTGGTATTATCAGGCTGGCAAGCAGGGTCGGACTGAGCCACCGGACACCGGAGAAACCTCCGGTGGGCCCCAGCTCCTGCGTGGTGGGCCCTGATTTGAAAGGATAGGTCGCGGGGCAGAGGGGGCGGTGGCCCCGGGCCCCGCGCTCTGAGGGGGCCCACCCGGAGCTACGCTACAGTAACTGTATCGGCGTGCACAGCACGCCGATACAGTTACATTCTGCGGCAGAGCAGGGAGAATCGATCTTCCTGCTCTGCCGCCCAGAAGCTATGGGGCCTGAACAGGCGTGTGGGGGGCCCGGTGCCAGCAGTGGGCCCCCCAACCGTCATCGGAGGGTCAGCTGTATCGGCATGGGTACGGTTGGGGCGAGGATATGGGTGTGATTAGCTGTGAAATGGGTGTGGTCGGGGGTGGCTTAAAATTTGCAGCGGCGCGTGTCTTCAAAATTTGGGAGGTATGCTGTATGACCTCCCTACAACTTCTGGGCATGCTCCTGATGAGCGCGACGGATGGTCTCCTGAGGGATCTCCTCCCACACCTGGACTAAAGCATCCACCAACTCCTGGACAGTCTGTGGTGCAACGTGGCATGGCCTAAAATTTGCTGCAGCAGGCACAGCGTGCCACAGCCTTTGTCCCTCTTTCCCTTCTTCAAAGGTTGGGAAGTATGATGGTGGGCCCCAAGAATATTTTTTCTCTGGTGGGCCCAAGGTATCCATCCACGCTGTGGAAAGTCGTCTGGCTCCTTAACAGCCTTAAATACCATGCCTCAGCAGCAGGGGCGTACATAGAAATCATGGGGCCCCATAGCAAAAGTCTGAATGGCCCCCCCCCAAAAAAAAACCCACAGCCATTGTAAATGTAAAGTGCCAGCACAGTGAGGGGACACATTAAACAAAAAAATGTATTATGCCCCCATAGATTGTGCCCCCATAGATGCTCCATAGTATAGGCCCTTATGCTGCCGCAGCTGCTGCAACCAAAAAAAAAAAAGACATACTCACCTTTCGTCGCTGGGGGCCAGGTGCCGGTGTCCTGAGCAGGGGGTGACACCAGGTGCCGATGTCACCGCTCGCTCAGGGCCCCGGCACCTGAGATATTTACCTGCCCTCTCTCCACTGCTGAGTGCCTCTTCGGGGTCCTCCAGCAGTGAATGATGAGGCAGAGGGCGCGGCGCGCACTAACGACGTCATCGCGCCCTCTGACCTGAACATTGCAGCAAGAGGAGGCGAGCAACGGTGGAACGGGACAGGTAAATATCCCTTATACTCACCCTTCTGCCGGCGCGGTCTATGCAGCCCCTGCTCTTCTCCCACGGTCTCCGCCGCCAGTGTTCAGCGGTCACGCGGGACAGCTCATTAAGTCATGAATATGTGCGTATTCATGACTGTAATGAGCGGTACCACCTGACCGCTGAACACAGGCGTCGGAGACCGTGGGAGAAGAGCAGGGGCTGCAGAGACTGCACCAGGAGGGGTGAGTATATAGAAGAGCTGCGCTCCCCCTCCCCCGCCGACCCCCTGGTAGTACTGTGTCAGCACAGCTACCGACCGTCGAGGGCCCCCTCACCTGTCCGGGCCCCATAGCAGCTGCTTGGTCTGCTTCATTCACGGTACGCCACTGCTCAGCAGTCTGCTTCATCAGGCTGGTTAACAAAAATAGGGGGGACCCGACGCCATTTTTTTTTCGAAGGGAACCCCTATTTTTGTTAATCAGTTCCCTCTGACGTCACTGATTGTGTCCCTGGCTGACCTGAAGTGAAAGTGGAAAGCAATCAATTAAGCTTTCCACTTCCTCTCCTGTCAGCCAGGAGAGGAACTCATTCATTTGGGGGTTTACTGTGAGGCTGCAGCATTAGCTGCGTCCTGCAGTAAACATTAACCCTTTCTGAAGGATTACACCGTGGGACCTGACTGTGCATGGGATAGATAAGAATAATTTTGCTTTTTTATTTTTTTTTTTATTACAGGAAATGGTTTTTGCAGTCAAATAAAAGATGGTCAAAAACATGTGTCTTTATTTCATTAAAATTATTTTTAATTAAAGTGTGTGTGTTTTATTTTTATTTCATGCAATAGGATTAATAATTGATAGTTGTCTAATTGACAGCTCTCAATTATTAACCTGGCTTAAGGTCACCTTTCAATTGCAATGTGGCTTTAACCCCATATTAACCCATTCGCCACCGCTACAGGGCAATGGGAATAGACGGGCAAAGTGCCAGAAAGGGCGAATCTAATTATAGATTTGTCTTTTCTGGGGGCAGATGTTAGTAGCCAGGGGGGGGCAAAATTAATGGTCCCTCTCTGGGCTATTATTATCTGCCCCTATTTGCTGGCTTTGTCTGTCTGGTTGCGAAAATAGGGCGGGAGCCCACGCATTTTTTTTAAACAATTTTACACCTCATATATATATATATATATATATATATATATACATGTCATTGAATTTGTGACACATATATATATATATTTATATTTATAGTTCATACACTTCTACATAGTATAATAGCCGCTAATTCAATTGACGGCTTTTGTGAAAATGCAGAACCCGACATGAAATGACACTTGGTGTACATAGGGTTAAAGCTTCACCCTTGCATCTGATTTGCACAAACAATTACATCAGTCTATGTGTGCAAAATTTCACACCTGTAGGGGTTAATTAAAGGTGTAAATTCGTAGCAAAAAAGTCCGTTTTTTTTACAACGAATTTACACCTTTAATTAACCCCTACAGGTGTGAAATTTTGCACACATAGACTGATGTAATTGTTTGTGCAAATCAGATTGCAAACGACATGAAAAGACATGGTTAACCCTATGTACACCAAGTGTCATTTCATGTCGGGTGCTTCTGTCTTTTCACAGAAGCCGGCTTTACCCGGCAATTGAATCAGAGGATATTTTACTATGTAGAAGTGTATAAACTATACATATATGTATATATATATGTCACAATGACATGTATATATATATATATATGTATTCTATGTGTGTATATTTAGTGTTTACAAGGAAATAAAGGTTTTTTTTAGTTGCGATATTTTGTTCCCATAGACTTACATTGGACTTCCGGTATCGGAATCGAATATCGCCGATATTTAGTGATATCGGCGATACCATTCCGATCCGATATTTTTAGATATCGAGCAGTATCGCTCAACACTATTGGCGAATATTTTTTTTTTTTTATTTAGGAATTTTTTTTAAATTATTTTTACACATGTTAATATTTTTTTTACTTTTTTACTTTTTCCCAGGGTGAGACATCACTGTATAATATCAGATCACTTGTCTGACAGTTTTCACAGCACTCTGTCAGACCAGCGATCTGACAGGCTGTGCTGGAGGCTTCTCAGCGCCTGCTCTCAACAGGCACTGAGGCAGCCCCCTCCCTGCAGGACCCAGAAGGACCCCGCAGCCATCTTAGATCCGGGGTCCTGCAGGCCCTCGGAACAACACGATCACATCGTGCTGTTCTGAGGGTCTCAGAGAAGCACGCAGGGAGCCCCCTCCCTGCGCGATGCTTCCCTGTGCCCCGGAACACTGCGATCATGTTTGATCGCAGTGTGCCAGGGGTTAATGTGTCGGGAGCGGCCCGTGACCACTCCTGGCACATATTGCCGTGTGTCAGCTGTGATAAACATCTGACACCGGGCCATGATAAGCTGAGCTCCCCCCGTGAGCGCAGCTGATCGCGATGACGTACTATCCTGTCCGTGGTCATACAGGCCCAGGAACCATGGACGGGATAGTACTTGTGATGTCAGAAAGGGGTTAACTCCAGTTACTGATCCAACTAGTTTGATTACTCTTGCCTCAAATTTGCATTGATGACCTGCAGCTACTCTGTGAATACAACCTAATGGCCCTTTTATAAGGTTTAATTAGTGAGAATCTTCCAGATGGAGCACCCAGCACCAAGTCTGTTCAAAGTTTCCTTTTTTGAGCCAACAACTTAAGACAAAATTTGCATGCAATGATGACACAGGTGGTACTGACCTAAAAAAAATCATGAAGTGCATTTTCACCATTTCACCACATTTTAATTTGTTTTCTCATTTTAGTACATTATTATGCAATAAAAGAAATTTTGTCCTACAAAACTACTATTCCTGCAAAAAACAAGATAAAAAATTAAATAGCAATTATTAAAAAATAACTGCATCATTATAGAAGAAAAAAAACAAAATATAAGTAGTTATAAGTGGTACATTACTAACAAACTAAAACTAAAATAACACTAAATAAAAATAAAATAGTGTAAACTTTTAGTGTCAATAATGAAAACCCAAAATAGAATTACATAATTTACTTTAATGGGAAGCCATCAGTCTGATGAACCCTCTTAAGCCGTCTAAATGGCCATGAAGGTCATACAAAGATGAATAAAATGATACCTTGGTATCTGCGATCAGATGTCTTATTCCAGAGAAATTCATGTTTTCCTTATATATAAATGAGCTGTCAATGTATCCTTTTGTTGAACTTTCTATGATTTGCTTGCCATACAGACAGCTTAGGTGGGTTGATCCATTGATACATAATATTATTTAATATGACATGATTTTGTATAATATAATATCAATTATAATTTCTATTTCTAATAAATGGTATCGGGAGCTACTCATGGAAAAAGGGTTCTGCTTCTTCAGTGAAGTAGTTTGGCATCACCATGTATTTATGTATTATTCAGGAAGCTTTTTTACTGTATGTTTTTAAAAAATTAAAATTATACTTGATTTTGTAGATGTTTTGCCCCTTACTTTTTGGTTTTGGGATGGTTACATTCTCCCTAGACCTAGTGTGCTGGTATTGGATTTGGGTTGAGATGTTCTTCGGAGAGTTTCGATATTCTGTTGCTAGATGTGTTAGGGAATTTACAACATGTATCCATAGAGTTCATTCAGTGACCTAAAGAGAAAAAATATTTATTACATAGAGCTAATTTGCTGCATGGAATTCAACAGCTAATAGATATGTCAGACTTTGCTGTGACTTCCCACTGGTAGATGACCAGACAGATCTTCTTCATTTACAGTCTGAGTATAAAGTTGTTCACATGCTCACTGCAGAGACCTACACACATACTGTGCTACAAAAAAAGTAAAAATCTCTGGTTTACAAAAATTTTTAACTGATTAGTTGAAACAAATCAACATACCTCCATTTATTTCAAAAGATTAAAGATTCAAGATTTGTTCTTTATTTATGGCTCCGGAAATTGGCTGAAGTGTATATAAACATATTGTCATGACCCAGGACGGGGTTTTGTCTTTGCCCCGTCCTGGTCAGACTGGGGTTAATGGTTTCAGCCTCTCTCTGGCAGAGGGCGGCTATTTAGTTGCCAATTGACCTAGGTCTGGTGTCAGTTATACTCCTGCCCTCGGCTGAGTTAGTTGACCTCCTGTGTGCCTGTGCCTTGTGCCTGATCTTGTTGCTTGTTTGGTTTTGACCCGGTCCGTCTCTTCGTTGTGAGTTTGTCTACTGTCTTGGTACTGTGTATTTGCCCGTTCTGGTTTTCTGATCCCTTGGCTACGTTCTGGTTATTCTCTGCCTGCTCCTCTTGTACTGCGTTGTTCCCTCTGTGTATGACCTGGCTATCCTGACTATCCGTTTTGTCTATGCCCCTTGGTAACTCTGTCCCGTAGTTACCCTTCTAGGAGTTTTCCTTCTGCTCATAGCTCTCTGGACCTTAGGCCACGCCATCAGCAGTCACGTGCTTAAGGTCCTCTGGCCTGAAGCATTCTCTGTCTGTTACTGCCTTCTCTGAGAGACCTGTGGCCGGCGACGCCCCTTGGCAGTCATGTGCTTCGGGTCCTGTTAGTCTGAAGCACGCATCTTCACCGCTGCTGCCCCGCTCCACAGGTATCTTTGACTGCAGTCTGTCTTATTCAGGACACGCGCACTGGCTCAGTGAGCAAGTGCAGTGCGGTGTTCGTGATACATATATCTATATTATCAGTTATTGGCGAAAAGATTCAGTGGAGTGGAAAGTTTGCTCTGCATAAGAAACATTAGCTTTTTGCTTTCTCACTTTCCTATAGGAATCCTATAGCATCTATATTTCTGAAATCCTAGATTTGCTCATCGTTATAAGTCAGATAACAATAACTACATTTATCAATACCATGCTACAATTTGAAAAACAATGTAGTATTGAGTCTTTGGCTATTGTACCCTTATAAACAGTGATTAAAAGTAGAAATGTGACAAAAGCGTTATCTTCTAAATAATAATACAAAATCAATATGAAAGCAACTTGGAAGCTTTTTCTATTTTTAACTCAAGATCTGTAAACTTCAAAATTATGTAATATGATCGTCAGGACCCCACATTTATCTTAGCAATACTTTGGTGATTTCTTAGACTCCTGTTATGATTTGGTAACCAAGGAGGACAATAGCAAAAATAGGCTAGGCAACCAGACACCCAAAGAGGTTGGAAACTTAGAGGATTGCAGACCCCTAAACTGACCACAACACAACTAAAATTAGCCGTGGGACGTACCTACGATGACCTAGACGCCTCAACACAGCCAATGAGTTAACTAAGCCTAAAGAGAGAAAGGGGAAAGCTAACTGCCCTGGAGTAGAGCCCCAAAGGAATAGATAGCCCCCAAACATTGCCGGTGAGTCAGATGAAGCACAAACACAGTCAGAAAATAGAGTAAGCAAATGCTGGGGCCTAAACTGTCTAAATAGAACAGGACAGAAAAGGATACTGTCTGCAATCAGCAAAAACCCTAAGAAAAACTCCAACACGTCTGAAATGCAAAAATACTGAGGCCGCACGACCTCTCCCCCACTATATCAGAACTCTGGTGTGAACTGGATGCAGAACAGCAGGTACTGAAATAACAGGGAACTAAAATACAAGAAAGACTATCATAATCTGTGGCAATGAAAACAGTGTCCAGCACGGCCCCAGCCGGGGAACCAGGCTGAACTCACACAGCAAGGCAGAGAACAGAAAAAGCAAAAGGGAACAAAATGCCACAGTAATAAACAGCCATAGAACTTATCTGAAAGATGCAGGACACAGCAGGGGGCAAGCAGACTTCCAAATGGCTCAGGAAAAAAGCAAATCACTGACAAGAATCATGGGAAGGCTGCTCACTTAAATCTCCCCAGTCAGTAACACCTAAGCTCCGATCATCCCCCTCAGGTGAGAGACTTCTGTAAGCCAGAGCAGCTTCATTACCAGCAGCAACCACCAGAGAGAGCCAAAACTCAGAAGTCAGATTAAAAGTGTTCACAACAGACTCCTTGGCATATGCCCAGTGTGTGTAGCCCTGTCTATCTATATTCACAATTCCAACCAAAGTGCATAGTAAATGCAGAAATGTTGGACTGCGTTGATGGGCAACATGGTGGCTCAGTGGTTTGCACTGTTGTTTTGCATTGCTGGGGTCCTGGGTTCTCATGGGTTTCTCCCCACATTCCAAAGACATACTGATAGAGAATTTAGATTATGAGACCCAATGAGAACATCAATGATTATGTCTGTAAGGCAATGTGGAATATATGAAACTATTTGTAAAGCATATTAAATAATACTTTTATATGATGTTTTTATTTATTTTAGTTTAGAAATGCTGACTTATTTTGAATATTAATTTGTATTCAATCCATTACATTTTTTTCCTTGTAGAGTAGTGTGCCAAGAGCATCTGTTTGATAATATATTATCTCAGGTATGAAGTCTGCTGGTGATGCAAAAACCTTTTCACTGAATGTTGTTTGCCATGTAATACTAACAGAAAAATGTGACGTCCTAGTATATGCTATCATGTGCACATTTATACATGAAAGTGGCAACATTGTGGCTAATTACGCATCTATTCTTTACTCTTCTTTAAAGCCAATCACACTGAGCTTGCTGGATGGTGCATGTGTTTCACGGTCACAGACTGTATACCTGAATGCTGTTCACCTGTAATATTCCTAATTACACCTATCCTTGCAAGTATGAAAAAAGAGACCACTAACTTGTTAACATAGGAAGGAATATTTGTATTTAGCATTTTTCCTCTTTATTTTCAACAAGTGTCTTGACTTTCTACCATTTAACTGTTATTCTTATTTCAGCAGCAGCTACATAATAATAAATGTTTACGTGCTGATACACTTATTGAACGAAGTGAATACAAGTTGAACTATTACTGAGATCCAGGCCGGCCACCAACTTAATTTTGCTTTAAGCAAGTTTCTATTACCAAGTCCATTGTGTAAGATTTGGATACACAACTTTCAGAATAGAATATACCACCCAAGTCCAAAAAAGTCGAGATCCTGAGTAATATGTAAAGAAAATATGAATGCAATGATTAGGAAATTTCTTATAGCCATATGTTAATCACAACAGAACATAAAACATAAATTGGAAGTTGAAAGGTAGACATTTTCCCATTTGATTTGATGAAAAAAAGTCACTTAGAAATTGATGGCGCAACGCAGCTCAAAAATGTTGTGACAAAGTAAACAAAAGGCTAGAATAGAAATGAAAAACATCTGAAGGGTCAAATTTTAAGTCACATAACTATTAAAAGTTAGAGAGGAAGAGTGGCAGAGTCTCTCAGAAGCAAAAATGCTTGGAGATTCACCACTCTGTAAACAGCTGTATCTGGAAATAGTGGAGCAATTTAAAAAAAAATGTTCCTCAATGTAAAATTAAAAATATTTTGAATGATCTACTGTATACAGTGCACAGTATCATTGAAAGATTCAGTGATTCTGGAAAAATCTAAGAGGCAAGGCCAATGGTTAGTATTGGATGCTTATTATCTACAAGCCCACATGCATCATGACATTAAAAACGGGCCTGATTCAGTCATGCAAATCACTGTATGGGCTCAGAAATACCATATATACTCGAGTATAAGCTGATCCGAGTATAAGCCGAGTATAAGCCAAAGCACCTAATTTTGCCACAAAAAACTTGGTAAGCTTATTGACTCGAGTATAAGCCTGGTATGCATTGTCCCCTCATCCCTGTCCTGATATGCATGGCTCCCCCGTCCCTGTCTTTGTATGCATGGCTCCTTATCCCCTATCCTTGTATGCATGGCTCCCCCATTGCTGTCCTTGTATGTATGGCTCCTTATCCCCTATCCTTGTATGCATGTTTCCTATTAAAAAAGCAAACATCCTGCTCACCTTGCCTGCATGCCCTCGATGCATCTCGTTCCGGCGCCAGCAGCTCTTCCTGCTGAGCGATCACGTCGCCCCATTTATTAAGATAATTAATACTCACTCCACGCCTATGAGAATGGAGAGACGTGCATATTCATTACCTTAATGAGTGGGGCCACGTGATTGCTCGGCCGGAAATGCTGCTGGTGCCGGAACCAATGAAATGCAGCGAGGGCGCACAGGAAGGTAAGTAGGATGTCTTCTGGAAGCCGGCAGCTGCAGGTGTCACTGTGCGCGCTATAAGATAAATTAATATTCATTTCTCTTTAGCAGCGGGCACAGTTACAGCCACAGCCGCAGGCTCCTGCCTCCTGTGACCCACTGCTGCACCACACCCTTCCCCCACTGGCCCTCTGGGACAATTGATTCGTGTATAAGCCTGAAGGGCCATTTCAGCACAAAAAAAGTGCTGAAAAACTTGGTTTATGCACGAGTATGTACGGTAGTTCCCGAAATCATTGTCTGTGGAGACAATTCACCGTACAATCCACAAATGCAAGTTAAAATGCTATCACGCAAACAAGAAGCTGTAAATCACCCTCATCCAGAAACACCACATGGGCTGGGGCTCATTCAACTGAATGCCCATATTACTTCCCTAAGGGCAAAACATTACTCAGACATTACAGGGTGGGAGCATCAACTTCTGGTAAAATATTTTTGGCTCACCAAGAGTTAACAGCACATAGTTCATCCCCTTCTGCTGGCTCATCAGGAATTATTATATCCATGGCTTCAAGGTCTTCAGGACCAAATAACCCAACTATCAGCACCTCGCTTTTGGCAGGCACCCACTGAGAGGAGGTAAGGACAAGCTTAGGAAGCTTACCGACACAGCGAGGTATGTGACCAAGTGGCCAGATTGGCCCATTCTGGGGTTTCCAAACTAATGTGGTATCAGTGATAGGCAGTGGAGCAGTTCTGTAATCTACCAACTGGGTCTCTAGGCTGAAATCCCTTAGAATCACATTGGTAACAGAAGCAGGCCTTTTTCAGTTTCCATTTCAGGGCATTGTGCACTACAAGATAGTTTTTAAAAACAACAATTTATACTATAAAAAATAACATATACTGTAGCTGCACTGACATAATAGTAAATCAGTTGTCAATAGAGCAATAATTAGAGATGAAACTTAAAGTGACATTTTGGGCAAAATTGATGTCAGTGTGAAGAGGTAAACAGCAGGTTTGATATGCCAATTCCTGTCCAATCTAGGCACAGGTCTTAAAGTTGAAGTATAAAGATCCAGATCAATTTAATGTCATTTATTTTCCTGCAGCAGTATATGTACTTTGTGGCATTGATAGTAAAATAATTGATGTTATCTAACAGTATGTAGTAGTAAAGTGAGATTTCAACACAGTTGTTGATTCCAGACTTCCACTGGTTCCTTAATCTGGCAAGCTATTTAATTCCTCTGGTCAGCTTTGGCAGAGTTTTCATCATCCTCCATGATGTTCTGTGCATTCCAACCCACCAAATAATGGATCAAATCCAACCGAGTGATGGTGGCCCGTTATTCGATCTGTTGAAACTAGCACAGCTCTTGTAGTTGCCGTTTCCGGTTGTAGCTGTATATCCACACCGGTCCTCTTCCCAAAGCAGGGCTGATGGGTTTGGACATGGTGTTATCTGAAACCTGCCATGAAGGCTTCATCTATGGCATACTGGGTATGCCTATATGTGGAGACACGAGGGTCAGTGAGTGCTCTCATCCACTGGCCTGACTGCCTTTAGACAGACTCCATGAATGCCTATACTCCTTACAGACAACAAAGGGTGAGAGTACCACCTTCCAGGAAAACTTTATTTGGTCACCAATAGTTGGCAGCATGTAGTACATTCCCAGCAAGGATACAAGATGGTGCAAGTGACACAGTCTCACCCTACCACTAGCTCGCCAGAGACTAGTACCTCCGCGACTTTGGGGCCTCCAGGGCCCACTACACCAACAAGCAGAACCCAATTTTTGGCATGCACCCACTGAGAGGAGGTAGCGGCAAGCTTAGGAAGCTGACAGAGCACAGCGAGGTATGTGACCAGGTGACCGGATTGTCCAAACCTTGGTTATGCAAACTAATGTGTGTGCTCAGTGATAGCCAATAAACTAGTTCTGTAATCCACCAGCTGGAACCATGGTCCTTTAAGCTGAAGTCGCATAGAGCCACGCCGGTGACCGGAGAAGGCCCCGATTTCTATCCCTCAGCTCAAATTTCAAGGCATTGTGTTCCACAGGATTGGAAGGAAATAAACCTGGCTGTTTCCTCATTGATCGCTAATTCAATTACACTGCATAATTATTCTCCAAATGTTGCAGACTAGTACAACTCAAAGGACTGATGCAATCCATAAGCAGGCATTCCACTAATTATCATACAAAAAGGGGCACCAGACAGTATCACATGAAACAATGTCTCAAGTCCCTTGACTTACTGAAAAAAGGTATACAGTCATGGCCAAAAGTTTTGAGAATGACACAAATATTATATTTTCACATGATCTGCTGCCTTCTGGTTTTTATGTGTGTTTTCATCACAGACAGAAATATAATTGCAAACATATGAGTAACAAAAGCTTATATTGACAGTTAGAATGAGTTAATGCAGCAAGTCAATATTTTCAGTGTTGACCCTTCTTCTTCAGGACCTCTGCAATTCTCCCTGGCATGCTCTCAATCAACTTCTGGACCAAATCCTGACTGTTAGCAGTCCATTCTTGCACAATCAATGCTTTCATTTTGTCAGAATTTTTAGGTTTTTGTTTGTCCACCCGTCTCTTGATGATTGACCACAAGTTCTCAATGGGATTAAGATCTGGGGAGTTTCCAGGCCATGGACCCAAAATCTCTATGTTTTGTTCCCTGAGCCATTTAGTTATCACCTTTGCTTTATGGCAAGGTGCTCCATCATGCTGGAAAAGGCATTGTTGATCGTCAAACTGCTCTTGGAGTGTTGGGAGAAGTTGCTCTTGGAGGACATTCTGGTACCATTCTTTATTCATGGCTGTGTTTTTAGGCAAGACTGTGAGAGAGCCAGATCCCTTGGCTGAGAAGCAACCCCACACATGAATGGTTTCAGGATGCTTAACAGTTGGCATGAGACAAGACTGGTGGTAGCGCTCACCTTGTTTTCTCCGAATGAGGCATTTTCCTGATGTCCCAAACAATCGAAAAGGGGATTCATCAGAGAAAATAACTTTACCCCAGTCCTCAGCAGTCCACTGCCTGTACCTTTTGCAGAATATCAGTCTGTCCATGATGTTTTTTCTGGAGAGAAGTGGCTTCTTTGCTGCCCTCCTTGAGACCAGGCCTTGCTCCAAGAGTCTCCGCCTCACAGTGCGTGCAGATGCACTCACACCTGTCTGCTGCCATTCCTGAGCAAGCTCTGCACTGATCACTCTTTATAACATTCTGGAGTATATGCAAATTACCATTAGAAAAAGTGAAGCAGTAGACTTTGTAAAAATTAATATTTGTGTCATTCTCAAAACTTTTGTCCATGACTGTAGTACGTCTAGCATAATTAAGAATAGTTCACCTGAGGACAAGTGGTCAGATTTTCCTTATTGATGCTGAGTCCTGTGGGATCAAAAGGAAAGAGACCATCCACCTTGTTATCATCCCACATTTTATAAAGCATGCATCTCTTATGGTATGGTGTTATTTTAGTACCTATGGAATGGGCTACTTACTAGGGTTGAGCATTCCGATACTGCAAATATCGGGTATCGGCCGATATTGGCTGTATCGGAATTCCGATTCCGAGTACCGATATTTTCGTCTTATCGGATAACGGAATCGGGATTGTCACTGTCACTGTCAGTGTCCGTCGGTCGGGTCTGTCAGGAGTCAGCGGCACTTACCTGGCAGAAGATCTCCGGCGGTCACGTCCTGGACAGCTTGATGGCCGCAATCATCTTTCCCCAGCGGTCACATGCAGTTTCTCGCGATAACTGCAGTGACTGCTGGGTAATCCCGGCCGTAAAGCAGTCAGTCCGATGACGTCACCGCCGGGGAAGCAGGTAATCAGCTGTGCTGCGTCGCGATGACAGGCTCTGCCTGTCATTGCGATGTAGCAGAGTTGGATCGTCGTGGGACTGTCGTTATGGACTGCGTCGGACAGGTGGTATACTGTTGGTTTGTTTTTTTTCTTTTTTTACAGGAGATCGATGGCGTCGCAGGAATGAGAGTACAATAAAATTAATGAAAACTGTGTTGTCTCTTTTATTTCATTAAAATACTTTTTTCTTGCTTTGTCTTTTTTTTATACATTTAATAACTTTGGGATTAATAATGGATCGGTGTCTTATTGACGCCTCTCCATTATTAACCGGGCTTATTGTCACCGTGCAATCAACGGTGACATTAACCCCTTATTACCCCGCTTGCCACCGCTACAGGGCAAGTGGGAAGAGCCGGGTAAAGTGCCACAATTGGCACATCTTTTGATGCGCCAAATGTGGGGCTGCTGTAGCCTGGTATTATCAGGCTGTTGAGGGCCAAAATCCATGGGCCTTGACAGTCTTTTAATACCAGGCCGCAGCAGTCTGCATTTTACTTGGCTGGTTAACAAAAATAGGGGGGATCCCCACGCCGTTTTTTTTTCGAGGGGATCCCCTATTTTTGTTAACCAGCCAAGCTAAGCAGACTGCTGTGGCCTGGTATTATCAGGCTGGCAAGGTCCATGGATATTGGATCCTTACCAGCCTGAAAAACCAGGCCTCAGCGGTCTGCTTCATCTGGCTGGTTAACAAAAATAGGGGGGACCCCACGCCAATTTTTTTCGAGGGGATCCCCTATTTTTGTTAATCAGCCAAGATATGCAGACTGCTGTGGCCTGGTATTATCAGGCTGGCAAGGTCCATGGATCTTGGCTCCTTAACAGCCTGAAAAACCAGGCCTCAGCGGTCTGCTTCATCTGGCTGGTTAACAAAAATAGGGGGGACCCCACGCCAATTTTTTTCGAGGTGTAACCAAAAACAAAACAGCAGACACTGAAAAAACTGGAAAAAGCAAATGTACAAACATCAGTGGCTGAACTGAACTGAGAGGGCAAAAGCCCCCCGAGGGGACGCAGAAGGCCCCCACAGAAGTGAAGGACAAAATGCAAAAATCAAGCACAAAAAACAAAAAGAACAAAATGTCTTATCTGTTAGCAGGAGATTCAGACACGACACAGCAGGCTACCAAGGAAACAGGAATCAAGGATTTAGACCAGAACAAATGATCACCGGCAACCCTGATGGGAAGGCGACTCCCTTATATAAGACCTTTCAGTAACACCTGATTCCCAATCCTCACAATCTTCACTGGACAGTCCAGTACCGTTTGTAACCACCAGAGGGAGCTTCTGCTCAGAACTCATTTCCAGCCTATTCACAACAGTACCCCCCCTTGAGGAGGGGTCACCGAACCCTCATTTGAGCAACCAGGTCGGTCAGGATCAGTTCTATGATACGCACGGATGAGTCTCCTAGCATGGATGTCCGAAGCAAACACCCAAGAATTGTCTTCCTGACCATAACCTCTCCATTTAACCAAATACTGGAGTTTCCGTCTAGAAAAACGAGAATTCAATATTTTCTCAACCACATACTCCAGATTGCCCTCAACCAAAACAGGGTCAGGAGGCACAGTAGTAGGAACCACTGGCTCAACAAACCTCTTCAACAAGGACTTGTGGAACACGTTATGGATCTTAAATGTCCCTGGAAGAAGTAAACGAAAAGAAACAGGATTAAGAATCTCCATGATCTTATAAGGTCCAATGAACCTAGGCTTAAATTTAGGAGATGCCACTCTCATAGGAATATTTCTTGAGGACAACCAGACCAAATCCCCCACTTTAAACCGAGGACCATCAGTCCTATGTCGGTTAGTAAACCGCTGGGCCCTCTCCTGAGAGAGGGACAACCTCTCCACTACCTGGTCACAAATCTGTTGCATACGCTCCACAACAGAGTCAACACCGGGACAGACAGAAGCCTCCGTCTGTCCTGAAGAAAATTGAGGGTGAAACCCAGAATTACAGAAAAATGGAGACATCAAAGTGGCAGAGCTAGCCCTATTATTAAGAGCAAACTCAGCCAAAGGCAAAAAAAAGAGACCCAGTCATCCTGATCAGCAGACACAAAGCATCTTAGATAAGTCTCCAATGTCTGGTTTGTTCTCTCAGTTTGACCATTGGTCTGAGGATGAAACGCCGAGGAGAAAGACAATTGAACACCAATTTTAGAACAAAAGGTCCTCCAAAATCTGGAAACAAACTGGACTCCTCTGTCAGACACAATGTTCTCAGGAATGCCGTGTAAACGAACCACGTGCTGAAGGAACAAAGGCACCAATTCAGAGGAGGAAGGCAACTTAGGTAATGGCACAAGATGTATCATCTTGGAAAACCTATCGCAAATCACCCAGATGACGGTCATTCTCTGAGTAACAGGGAGGTCGGAAATTAAATCCATAGAGATATGGGTCCATGGTCTCTTGGGCACAGGTAATGGCATCAACAAACCACTAGAACGAGAGCAAGGCTTGGAGCGAGAGCAAGTCCCGCAGGACTGCACAAACTCCCTGACATCACGAGACAAGGTAGACCACCAAAAGGACCGACTAACCAAGTCTCTGGTACCAAAAATTCCGGGATGACCGGCCAACGCGGAACAATGAATCTCAAACATTACACTCTTTTTCCACTGGTCTGGGACAAACAATTTCCCAACAGGGCAGCGCTCGGGCTTATCCTCCTGACACCCCTCAAGAGCCAGTCTCAAATTGGGCGAGATGGCGGAAAGAACTACACCCTCTTTCAAAATAACAGAAGGATCAGATAACTCAGGAGAGTCCGCCAGGAAACTCCTCGAAAGGGCATCCGCCTTAACATTTTTAGTGCCAGGAAGAAATGAAACCACAAAATTAAAACGTGTGAAAAACAAGGCCCACCTGGCCTGTCTAGGATTAAGTCGCTTGGCAGATTCCAGATAAACTAGATTCTTATGGTCCGTAAGGACCACCACCTGATGTTTGGCTCCCTCCAGCCAATGTCTCCACTCTTCAAAAGCCCACTTCATGGCCAATAACCCCCGATTACCCACGTCATAATTACGTTCAGTGGGAGAAAATTTTCGAGAGAAAAAGGCACAAGGGTTACTCTTAGAGGTCTCTGGATCTCTTTGGGACAAAACGGCACCTGCCCCAATTTCAGAGGCATCCACCTCCACCTGAAATGGTAGAGAAACATCAGGCTGCCTTAGAACAGGAGCAGAAGTGAATCTCTGCTTAAGTTCCTGAAATGCAGAGACTGCCTCAGGAGGCCAATTCACCACATCAGAACCCTTCTTGGTCAAATCAGTTAATGGTTTAACAATAACAGAGAAATTACCAATAAATTTACGATAAAAATTGACAAAACCCAAGAATCTTTGAAGAGCCTTTAATGAAGTAGGTTGGACCCAATCACAGATGGCCTGAACTTTGACCTGGTCCATTTCAATAACAGATGGGGACAAAATGAATCCCAGAAATGAGATCCTCTGAACGCCAAAAAGACACTTTGATCCCTTCACATACAGAGCATTCTCTCTCAAAATCTGGAATACAGTCCGAACATGTTTTACATGAGAGTCCCAGTCATTGGAAAAAATCAAGATATCATCCAAATAAACAATCAGAAATTTATCCACAAAATCCCTGAAAATGTCATTCATGAAGGACTGGAAGACAGAAGGAGCATTTGTGAGCCCAAAGGGCATCACAAGGTACTCAAAATGCCCTTCAGGGGTATTAAATGCCGTGTTCCATTCATCCCCGTGCTTAATGCGAATAAGGTTATATGCCCCCTGAGGTCAAGCTTGGTAAACCAAGTAGCGTTTTTCACCCTGGAAAACAGATCAGAGATCAAGGGTAACGGATATTGATATTTCACAGTAATATTGTTCAAGAGACGATAATCAATACACTGCCTTAATGAACCATCCTTTTTGGCCACAAAGAAAAAACCGGCACCCAAGGGTGAAGAGGATGGTCTGATATGACCCTTCTCCAATGACTCCTTGATATAAGACCGCATAGCGTCATGTTCAGGTACAGACAAGTTAAAAAGGCGACCTTTAGGGAATTTACTACCAGGCACTAATTCAATAGCGCAGTCATAGCTCCTATGGGGAGGTAAGGATGCAGATTTACTTTCGCTAAACACATCAGAAAAATCAATCAAAAAGTCAGGAACATCCAGAGCCTGGGGGGAGGTAGAAAAAACAGGAGTGTTGGTATTAACACATTGGCAGCCCCAACTGGTAACAGACACAGATTTCCAATCCAAAACAGGATTATGAGACTGTAACCAAGGGAAACCCAGTACGATAATGTCATGCAGATTATACAGAACCAAAAATTTGCAACTCTCCTGATGATCAGGTTCTACCCTCATTATCACCTGAGTAGAGAACTGAGGTTTATTCTCAGCCAAAGGGGTAGAATCAATCCCCAGTAGGGGAATAGAGTTCCGTAGGGGTATCAAGGGAAACCCACAACGTTTAGCAAAATCAAAATCCATCAGGTTAATAGCTGCTGCAGAATCAACAAAAGCCTGAGCAGAAAATGAGGACAGAGCGCATATCAGGGTAACAGTTAATAAAAACTTAGTCTGAACACTACCCAAGACAACTGAGCGTGCAAAACGTCTTCCCCGCTTAGGGCAGACTGAAATAGCATGAGAGGCATCACCACAGTAGAAACATAACCCATTGCGCTTTCGAAATTCATGACGCTGTGCCCCAGAAACCACTCTATCACACTGCATGGATTCAGAAGCAGGTTCACAAGGCAACATTATTCCACGCATACCTTTCCGCTCACGCAAACGTCTGTCAATTTGAATCGCTAATGACATAGAATCATTGAGACCAGAGGGAACAGGGAATCCCACCATAACATCTTTATATTATCTGACAGTCCCTTCCGAAAAAGAGCTGCCAAAGCGTCGTCATTCCATTTGGTCAGGACTGCCCACTTACGGAATCTCTGACAGTATAACTCAGCGTCCTCAAGCCCCTGACTTAATGCCAACAAAGTTTTTTCAGCTTGATCAGTGACATTAGGCTCATCGTACAATAACCCCAAAGCCTGAAAAAACGCATCAACATCACTCAAAACAGGATCCCCAGGTGTCAGGGAAAAAGCCCAATCCTGAGGGTCGCCGCGCAGGAGAGAGATGACAATTTGAACCTGCTGCGCTGCGTT
>JARQOD010000007.1:168221908-168265350 GCA_033576555.1 Oophaga sylvatica | reverse complement strand
CGATGTATCATCTGGAAAAACCCTATCGCAAATCACCCAGAAAAGGTCATTCTTGAGAAACGGGAGGTCGGTTTTTTTAAATCCATGAGATAGGGTCCAGGGTTTCTTTTGGGCCGGTAATGGCATCAAAAAACCATGAACGAGAGCAAGGTTTGGGAGCGGGCAAGTCCCGCAGGACGCCAAACCCCCTGAATCCGAGCAAGGTAGCCCCCAAAAAGGGACCGACAAAACCGTTCGGGTCCAAAATTCCCGGGATGACGGCCAACGCGAACAATGAATCTCAAAATTAACTTTTTTTCCCAGGGTCGGGGACAAAAAAAATTTCCCACGGGCAGGCTCGGGCTTATCCCCCTGACACCCCTCAAGAGCCAGTTAAATTGGGCGAATGGCGGAAAGAACTACCCCTTTTTCAAATAAGAAGGCGATAACTCAGGAGAGCCCGCCGGGAAACTCCTCGAAGGTCCCCTTTAAACATTTTTGTGCGGGGAAGAAATAAAACCAAAAAAATTAAAAGGGGTGAAAAAAAAAGGCCCCCCGGGCCTGTCTAGGTTTAAAGCCCTTTGGGATTCCAGATAATAGATTCTTATGGTCCGTAAGGACCACCACCTGATGTTTGGCTCCCTCCAGCCAATGTCTCCACTCTTCAAAAGCCCACTTCATGGCCAATAACTCCCGATTACCCACGTCATAATTACATTCAGTGGGAGAAAATTTTCGAGAGAAAAAGGCACAAGGGTTACTCTTAGAGGTCTCTGGATCTCTTTGGGACAAAACGGCACCTGCCCCAATTTCAGAGGCATCCACCTCCACCTGAAATGGTAGAGAAACATCAGGCTGCCTTAGAACAGGAGCAGAAGTGAATCTCTGCTTAAGTTCCTGAAATGCAGAGACTGCCTCAGGAGGCCAATTCACCACATCAGAACCCTTCTTGGTCAAATCAGTTAATGGTTTAACAATAACAGAGAAATTACCAATAAATTTACGATAAAAATTGACAAAACCCAAGAATCTTTGAAGAGCCTTTAATGAAGTAGGTTGGACCCAATCACAGATGGCCTGAACTTTGACCTGGTCCATTTCAATAACAGATGGGGACAAAATGAATCCCAGAAATGAGATCCTCTGAACGCCAAAAAGACACTTTGATCCCTTCACATACAGAGCATTCTCTCTCAAAATCTGGAATACAGTCCGAACATGTTTTACATGAGAGTCCCAGTCATTGGAAAAAATCAAGATATCATCCAAATAAACAATCAGAAATTTATCCACAAAATCCCTGAAAATGTCATTCATGAAGGACTGGAAGACAGAAGGAGCATTTGTGAGACCAAAGGGCATCACAAGGTACTCAAAATGCCCTTCAGGGGTATTAAATGCCGTGTTCCATTCACCCCCGTGCTTAATGCGAATAAGGTTATATGCCCCCCTGAGGTCAAGCTTGGTAAACCAAGTAGCGTTTTTCACCCTGGAAAACAGATCAGAGATCAAGGGTAACGGATATTGATATTTCACAGTAATATTGTTCAAGAGACGATAATCAATACACTGCCTTAATGAACCATCCTTTTTGGCCACAAAGAAAAAACCGGCACCCAAGGGTGAAGAGGATGGTCTGATATGACCCTTCTCCAATGACTCCTTGATATAAGACCGCATAGCGTCATGTTCAGGTACAGACAAGTTAAAAAGGCGACCTTTAGGGAATTTACTACCAGGCACTAATTCAATAGCGCAGTCATAGCTCCTATGGGGAGGTAAGGATGCAGATTTACTTTCGCTAAACACATCAGAAAAATCAATCAAAAAGTCAGGAACATCCAGAGCCTGGGGGGAGGTAGAAAAAACAGGAGTGTTGGTATTAACACATTGGCAGCCCCAACTGGTAACAGACACAGATTTCCAATCCAAAACAGGATTATGAGACTGTAACCAAGGGAAACCCAGTACGATAATGTCATGCAGATTATACAGAACCAAAAATTTGCAACTCTCCTGATGATCAGGTTCTACCCTCATTATCACCTGAGTAGAGAACTGAGGTTTATTCTCAGCCAAAGGGGTAGAATCAATCCCCAGTAGGGGAATAGAGTTCCGTAGGGGTATCAAGGGAAACCCACAACGTTTAGCAAAATCAAAATCCATCAGGTTAATAGCTGCTGCAGAATCAACAAAAGCCTGAGCAGAAAATGAGGACAGAGCGCATATCAGGGTAACAGTTAATAAAAACTTAGTCTGAACACTACCCAAGACAACTGAGCGTGCAAAACGTCTTCCCCGCTTAGGGCAGACTGAAATAGCATGAGAGGCATCACCACAGTAGAAACATAACCCATTGCGCTTTCGAAATTCATGACGCTGTGCCCAGAAACCACTCTATCACACTGCATGGATTCAGAAGCAGGTTCACAAGGCAACATTATTCCACGCATACCTTTCCGCTCACGCAAACGTCTGTCAATTTGAATCGCTAATGACATAGAATCATTGAGACCAGAGGGAACAGGGAATCCCACCATAACATCTTTATATTATCTGACAGTCCCTTCCGAAAAAGAGCTGCCAAAGCGTCGTCATTCCATTTGGTCAGGACTGCCCACTTACGGAATCTCTGACAGTATAACTCAGCGTCCTCAAGCCCCTGACTTAATGCCAACAAAGTTTTTTCAGCTTGATCAGTGACATTAGGCTCATCGTACAATAACCCCAAAGCCTGAAAAAACGCATCAACATCACTCAAAACAGGATCCCCAGGTGTCAGGGAAAAAGCCCAATCCTGAGGGTCGCCGCGCAGGAGAGAGATGACAATTTGAACCTGCTGCGCTGCGTTCCCTGAGGACTTAGATTTTAAGGCAAAAAACAATTTACAGTTATTTTTGAAATTCAGAAACTTAGCTCGATCCCCCAAAAACAAATCTGGCATGGGGATCCTAGGTTCCACAACAGGCAACCCAGCAAGATAAGTAGCAATACTCCGAACCTCAGTGGCAAGCTGATCCACACGGCCAGACAACTGTGCAAACTCCATTGAGAGAGAAAAAAAAAAATCCTCCTCAGCACCCAGAGATACAGAGGGAAAAAAAAAAAATGCAACAAACAGAAAAAAAAAAATCTCTGACAACTCTGACAAATTTTTTCTTTCCACAATATTTTTCCCTTCTGTGAGTACCATATAATTTTTAGTTTAGGCCGGTGATACTGTTATGATTTGGTAGCTGAGGAGAGCAGGCAAAAAAGGAAATACGCCAGAGCAGTTGGAAACTATGAGATTGCAGTACCCTGACTAACCACCACAACTAGAGGCAGCCGTGGAGCGTTCCTACGTTGGTCCTAGACGCCTCGTCACAGCCTGAGAATCTAACTACACCTAAAGATAGAAAGAGGAAAGCTATCTGCCCTGGAGCAGATCCCCAAAGAACATAGAAAGCCCCCAAACATGTAATGGCGGTTAGACAAGAAGAAATACTGACACAGACAGAAAATAGTATGAGCAAACGTTGGGGCCCAAACTTACTAAATAGAAAAGGATAGGAAGGGCACTTACTGCAATCTCAAAAAACCCTGAAAAGCACCAACTCTACTAATTTCAAAAACACCTGAGATCACACGACCTCTACCACCTAAATTAGTTCTCTGGTGTAACCAAAAACAAAACAGCAGCCACTGAAAAAACTGGAAAAAGCAAATGTACAAACATCAGTGGCTGAACTGAACTGAGAGGGCAAAAGCCCCCGAGGGGACCAGAAGGCCCCCACAGAAGTGCAGGACAAAATGCAAAATCAAGCACAAAAAACAAAAAGAACAAAATGTCTTATCTGTTAGCAGGAGATTCAGACACGACACAGCAGGCTACCAAGGAAACAGGAATCAAGGATTGAGACCAGAACAAATGATCACCGGCAACCCTGATGGGAAGGCGACTCCCTTATATAAGACCAGTCAGTAACACCTGATTCCCAATCCTCACAATCTTCACTGGACAGTCCAGTACAGTTTGTAACCACCAGAGGGAGCTTCTGCTCAGAACTCATTTCCAGCCTATTCACAACAGTTCGCGTCTAGTGGCCCTGGGAGGAGGTTCACTAGAGACAGCGGCATTTTCCGCCAAGATGACATTTAAAGGGACAGTCACTGTGGACTCTTCCACACTTACAGTCGAGCTTTGTGTGGACTCAGAGCAGAGGGGAATTTCATGTCATCCACCTTTGCTCGTCGCCACGCAATACATCTGATAGCGCTCGACAAACCAGTGACTGTCCGGGTAGTGAATGGGTTGACATTGCCCTCGCCAATTACACATCAGACTGTCCCTCTTACTTTGTGTGTACCCCCTTCCCATCAGGAAATTATTTCCCTTCTGGTCCTTCCCGAGGGAATAGGCGAAATCCTACTGGGAGTACCCTGGCTCCGTTCCCACTCCCCTCATATTGAGTGGACCTCCAGTAGGATACTGGGTTGGAGTGAGTCATGTAAGGACAGATGTGTCAGGGAGTGCATTCAGGTTACCACTACAGAGATACCACAGATTTTTCTCCTCTTCCCAAGTGTTATCAGTCATATGCAGACGTGTTCTCTAAAAAGGATGCGGAGAACTCTGCCGCCCCATCGTCCCTACGACTGTCCTATTGACCTCTTGCCTGGAGCAGAACCTCCTCGGGGAAGGGTCTATCCCCTCTCTCTTCCTGAGACGGAGGCTATGTCTCAATATATCCAGGAGAATCTGGCAAGAGGGTTCATTAGGAAGTCGGTGTCACCAGCAGGAGCGGGGTTCTTCTTCGTGCAGAAGAAGAGTGGAGAATTACGTCCGTGTATAGATTACAGAGGTCTTTACGCCATCACCGTTAAGAATAAGTACCGGTTGCCCCTGATCTCTGAGCTCTTTGATAGGCTCCAGGGAGCAAGGGTATTTACTAAATTAGATCTGCGTGGTGCTTATAACCTGATTCGCATCCGTGAGGGGGACGAATGGAAGACATCTTTTAATACCAGGGATGGGCATTATGAATACCTGGTGATGCCCTTCGTGCTCTGTAATGCCCCAGCAGTTTTCCAAGACTTTGTCAATGATATCTTCCGGGATATGCTTTCCACCTCTGTAGTAGTCTATCTGGATGATATTCTCATCTTTTCTCTAGATATTGACTCTCACCGGAGGGATGTCTGCAAAGTCTTCGACCTGTTACGGGCGAACTCCCTCTATGCAAAGTTGGAGAAATGCATGTTTGAGCAGGAGTCTTTACCTTTCCTGGGCTATATCATCTCCGCCCAGGGATTGGCTATGGATCCTGCCAAACTACAGGCTGTGATGGATCGGCAAGAACCCCATTCTCTTAAAGCGGTGCAGCGCTTTATGGGGTTCATTAATTACTATCGCCAATTCATTCCCCACTTCTCCACTTTGGTAGCTCCCTTGGTAGCCCTCACCAAGAAGGGAGCCAATCCCAAATTGTGGTCAGAGGAGGTCTCCAAGGCCTTTACTTCAATTAAGTCCCATTTTGCTAGCGCTCCCATCTTACATCACCCGAGGTTGATAAGCCTTTTTTATTGGAGGTCGATGCCTCGTCCGTTGGTGCTGGAGCAGTCCTTTTTCAAAAGGATGTTCAAGATCGGAAACATCCTTGTTTCTTCTTTTCGAAGACCTTCACACCAGCGGAGAGGAATTATTCCATTGGGGATAGGGAGTTGCTAGCCATGAAGTTGGCCTTTTCCGAGTGGAGACATCTCTTGGAGGGGGCTCGCTTTCCCTTTCAAGTTTTCACTGACCACAAAAATTTGGTCTATTTACAGACCGCCCAGCGGCTAAATTCTCGTCAGGCCAGATGGTCCCTGTTCTTCTCCGGGTTTCATTTCACCCTCCATTTCCTCTCCGGTGAGAAGAACATTCGGGCCGATGCGCTTTCTCGCTCCGTGGTGTCCTCTGAGGAGGTGGAGGAGGAGCCTCGGTTGATTGTCCCCACAGAGAGCCTAAGAACTGTGGCCCCGGTTTCGCTTGAGTCTGTGCCTCCGGGCAAGACTTTTGTGCCCACCAATTTGTGACCGGAGGTACTCTCTTGGGCACATTCGTCCAGGGTGGGTGGACATTTTGGGGCAAAAAGGACATCTGAGTTGCTGGCGAGGACATACTGGTGGCCACATATGGTCCGTGACGTCAGGGAATACGTTCAGGCGTGCGTCTCCTGCGCTAAGAATAAGTCCCTCGACAACGGCCAGCTGGGCTACTTTTCCCTTTACCGGTGGCAGACAGACCTTGGGAGATGGTCAGGATGGATTTTGTGGTGGGCTTACTCAAGTCTCGGGGCTGCACCATCATCTGGGTGATAACCGACCACTTCTCCAAAATGGTGCACTTAGTGCCGTTACCACGGTTACCATGTGCACGGGCCTTGGCAGCATTGTTCATTAGGCATATTTTCCGCCTACACGGTATGCCAGACAAAATTGTCAGTGATCGAGGTCCCCAGTTTGCGTCTCGGTTCTGGAGAGAGCTGTGTCGTTTACTCAACATTGAGTTGAATCTCTCCTCTGCATACCATCCCGAGACGAATGGGTTGGTAGAGAGGGCCAACCAGACCTTGGTCACATATTTGCGACATTTTGTCTCTGCCAGGCAGGATGACTGGGCATCCTTGCTACCGTGGGCTGAGTTCGCTCTAAATAATGCTGTCGCTGACTCCACCGGACAGACCCCATTCCTCCTGAACTACGGTCAGCATCCGCGGGCACCAGTGCCCATGCCCGTGTCTTCCGCCGATTCCAGGGTGGCAGACTGGGCTGTGGAGGCACGGGACATTTGGGACCGCACCCAGGATGCCATTCAGGCGTCCAAGGTGAGGATGAGGTCTTCTGCCGATGTCCATCGGCATCCCGCTCCTACATTTGTTCCGGGTGACCTAGTGTGGCTTTCTGCCCGAAACATCACGCTACGTGTAGAGTCGACCAAGTTGGCACCTCGCTTTTTGGGCCCCTTTAATGTTCTTGAGCAGGTGAACCCGGTGGTTTACCGCCTAGCCCTTCCGCCTCGCCTTGGTATCACCGACACCTTTCACGTGTCCTTCCTGAAACCCGTGGCCATTTCCCGGTTTTCCGAGTCATCTGCCGGGACGTCGGGTTCATCTACCGACGATCATGAAGTGAATGCCATTGTTGGGTGCAAGGTGGTACGAGGCAAAAAATTTTATTTGGTGGATTGGAGGGGTTATGGGCCTGAGGATAGGTCCTGGGAGCCTGCCGAGCATGTTCACGCTCCGCAGCTCATCGCTGCCTTTGAACGCAGCGAGGCCCAAAGAAGGGGGGGTAATGTTAGGGTTCGATTTCCCACTGCTGCACAAGGGGAGTCTCAAACCAGTCCCGCTGCGGTCCCCCATTCGTCTCTGGCCGCAGTGGAGCCTGCTCAGCAGAGTCGTCGGTCCCAGCGTCTTGCCCATTCCAGTACTGTGCAGAGACTTACTGCTGTCTCTCCTGGATCTGCTATTATAGCCAGTGCTGGAGCAGACGTCTTTGGGACGAAGTCCTGCGTTTCCCCTTCTGAGCATGCCCAGGTTAAGATCTCTCATTGGAGATCAGGGGTCACATGTTCAGGTACTGCAGCAGCTCCTATTGGTCCGCCAGGAAGGTCCTGAAACTGCATGTGTTTTGGAACAGTTTCTCATTGGTCCTTGTTTCTGGCAGGTCCTGTAGCTGTTGCTATAAAAGGGTGGCATGGCTGGGCCGCCATGCACTAATATCAATCGTCATACGCTTTGAGCCAGTGTGGTCATGCGTGTGTGTGGTTATGGCCCGGCTGAAATAAGCCCCTAGAATACCGAGTTAATCGGTGAGGAGTTTGGTATGCTAGCTGGTCAGGGTCGGTGTCCTGGATGCCCTAGATTACCGGCATAACCGGTGAGGAGTTTGATTGCCGTATTCAGGGCCTGGCGTTCAGACGCCATAGACTGCGGGTGTCTCCCGCGAGGACATTAGCGCATGATCACGTTCTATGTACGCTTAGCAGTCAACTAGGTGCCTGACAGGACACATAAGTTTTTCTCAGCGGCTCTGTCAAGTAACAGGGTTCGCTTTCAATGCTAGACAGCGCCCTAGCTTGTTTATTTTGCGACTCAATGGTGTTAAGTGAGTTCGCACACATCGCCATATAGCGCTGCGGCACTCCTTCTAGCGGCTCTGTGGAATAACAGAGTTCGCACATATTGCCACAGCGCGTTACGGCGTTTATTTTGGCGACTGTGGGATAACAGAGTTCGCTTCTTGCGCCATTTTACTAGCAGCAGGCTCCGCCTGCACGGTGGACCCCGGGCTGCGAACGCACCTCTTTACATCATATATTTGGTGCGTTCCGCAGACCCTAACAGTATGTGTGCAATATTTCATACATGTAGGGCTTAATTAAAGGTGTAAATTCGTTGTAAAAATATGCGTGGGCTCCCACTGTATTTTCTCCACCAGACAGGCAAAGCCGGCGAGTGGGGGCAGATAATAATAGCCTAGGGAGTATGCATTTATTTTGTGCCTGAAGACAGATATTAGTAGCCCAGAGAGGGATCATTATTTTTGTGCCCCTCCTGGGTACTAACATCTGCCCCCAGCCACCCCAGAAAAGGCACATCTATGATTAGATGCATTTTTTCTGGCACTTAGCTCGTCTATTCCCATTGCCCTGTCGCGGTGGCTAATGGGTTAATAATGGGTTAAGGCCACCTTGCTATTGAAAGGTGACTTTAAGCCAGGTTAATAATTGAAAGTTGTCAATTAGACAACTCTCAATTATTAATCCTATTGTATGAAATGGTTAAAAAAACACACATTAATTACAAATCATTTTAATGAAATAAATACTCAGTTTTTGAGCATCTTTTATTGTACTCGTAATCCTTCTAATCCCTTGTTCTCCTGTAATAAAAAAAATAATAAAGCAAGCTTATTCTTACCTCTCCGTCGATCAGTCAGGTCCCACACTGTAATCTTTCACAAAGGGTTAACAGGTTTACAGCAAGCAGCGCAGCTAATGCTGGCATCCTCGCTGTAAGCCCCCAAATGAATGAGCTTTTCTCCCCGACTCACAGGAGGTGAGCTGATCAGCTGGGAAGCTTAATTGAATGTTTCCCACGCTAATCAGTTCAGGTCATCCGGGGACACAGCACAGCATCAGTGATGTCACAGGGAGTCCCTGGCTGACCTGAAGTGAACTGATTAGCCTGGTAAACAATCAATTAAGCTTCCCAGCTAATCACTTCCTCTCCTGTCAGCTGGGAGAAGAGATGATTCATTCGGGGGTTTACTGCAAGGCTGGCAGCATTAACTGTGGTCCCTGCAGTAAACGTTAACCCTTTCAGAAGGATTACATCAGGGGACCTGACAGAGCGCCGGATAGGTAAGAATAATGTTATTTTATTAATTTTTTTTATTACAGGAGAACAAGGGAATCGAAGGAATACCAGTACAATAAAATATGGTCAAAAACTGTGTGTTTATTTCATTAAAATGATTTTTCATTAATGTGTGCGTGTTTTTATTTTATTTCATACAATAGGATTAATAATTGATAGTTGTCTAATTGACAACTCTCAATTATTAACCTGGCTTAAAGTCACCTTTCAATAGCAAGGTGGCTTTAACCCATTATTAACCTATTAGCCACCGCTACAGGGCAATGGGAATAGACGGGCTAAGTGCCAGAAAGGGAGCATGTAATCATAGATGTGCCTTTTCTGGGGTTGCTGGGGGCAGATGTTAGCAGCCAGGGGGGGCACAAAATAAATGCACCCTCCCTAGACTATTATTATCTGCCCCACTCGCCGGCTTTGCTTGTCTGGTGGAGAAAATACAGCGGGAGCCGACACTTTTTTTTCAACGAATTTACACATTTGATTAACCCGTACATGTAGGAAATTTTGCACACATACACTAATGTCATTGTTAGTGAAAAACCATATATCAAACTACATGAAATGACATGGTTAACTGTATGTAAACCATGTGTCATTTCATGTCGGGTCTGCAATTTCACAAAAACCGGCAATTGAATTAGCGGCTATTATACTATGTAGAAGTGTATGAACTATAAATATATGTATATTTACGTGTCACAATGACATGTAAATATATATATATATATATATATATATGTATTCTATGTGTATATATCTATTCTTTCTATTCTTTATTAAACCTGTCAGTGTGATTTTACAGTATAGCCGGAGATGAATTGCCGACTTTTCTAAAGGACAACGGTGCGTATTTCTCGCAAGTCACACGTGTGGTCCGTGTGTAATCTGCAGTTTTCTCGCACCCATAGACTTTCATTGGCGTACAACGGGCGTAATACGCGTACAATCGCAGCATGCTGCTGGTGTCTCGCACCGTAACATACGAGCGAGAAAAATACGCATGATCAGAGCTGCCCCATAGAGAAATATTGGTCCGTGTGTAATGTGTGGTTTTTTACGCCTCTCACTCGTCCGTATTCCTCCTTAGTGTGACGCTGGCCTAAATATCCATCACAACAGCAAGGCTTCATAGAAAAAGAGTTCAGGTGATGAACTGGCCGAATGCAGGACTGACTTTTCACCAATAAAAAGCATTTGGTGTAATATGAAAGGAAAAATACTAAAGAAGACCAAGAATTGTGGAGCAGCGAAAATCTTACATAAAACAAGAATGGCACAACATTCCTGTCCCAAAACTCCAGCCATTGGTCTCCTCACTTCCCAGACATTTAGAGATTGTTGCAAAAAAAAGAGGGGATGCTACATATTGATAGACATGGTCCAGGGCCAACTTTTTTGTGATGTGTTGCTGCCATTAATTTTCAAATGAGTTAATTTTTTTACATGATATGGAAAAATGTGTAACTTTAAGCTTCTTATTTATGTTGTTTTGTGAATAAAATATCGCTTTAAGAGATATCCAAACCATTGCATTCTATTTTTTCACACTAACCTTACTTAGCATCACAACTTTGATTTGGAATTAGGGTTGTAGATGTTTTTAGATAAATTCTGTATCACAGTCAAAATTTTAAAAGTTTAGCTATTGTTTAACAGAGATTGACTTGTAATAGTGGCATTTCAAATGTTTTGATCAGTGAAGGTCCCAGTGCTGAGAGTCCCACAGATGATCGAAAGAGTTAGATATCATCAAAGACTCAAATGTGCAAAAGCTATGTTGCTTCATCAATAGTAAAAGAACAGAAGGTTTAATAAAAATTTTCCCATAAAATATCCATAATTCTCGTGCGTTCTACAACAAAAATTCAATAAGACACTCACTCTCCAATGGGAAAAAAAACGGTCTCTATGGAGCACAAGTGTGAGCCACACCAGTAAGGAGGACGGTAGATGACAGGCCCAAGGCAGCGCCAGCCGCAGACCCTCAGGTGGGTACAGCGTCCTGCTGTCGAAACACGTTGTGGAATAAAGAGGTCAAACAGACTTCCCTCTCGTCCTTGGCGCTCTCCTGACTACGGTTCATTGCTCTACACTCACTCTCCGATGACAGCTTAACTAATTGCAGCTCTGTTTATGGGGAATATTCATGGGACCACTACCACTGAGTCTCTAATGTTCTATCTTACAACACCAGAAATTGAGAGATGGACATGCATGACAGTGAACTCTATTTATTTATGTATTTAATTTTAATCAATCCTATAGAACGATATTAATTCCACAGCACTTTACGGACATTGACATCATGGTCCCCATTGGGTCCCACAATATAAAATCCACATTAGTGTTGTGAATGGACTTGAAATGAGTTCTGAGCAGAGGCTCCCTCTGGTGGTTACAAGCGGTACTGGACTGTCCAGTGAAGATTGTGAGGATTGGGAATCAGGTGTTACTGACTGGTCTTATATAAGGGAGTCGCCTTCCCATCAGGGTTGCCGGTGATCAATTGTTCTGGTCTCAATCCTTGATTCCTGTTTCCTTTGTAGCCTGCTGTGTCGTGTCTGCATCTCCTGCTAACAGATAAGACATTTTCTTCTTTTTGTTTTTGTGCTTGATTTTTGCTTTTTGTCCTGCACTTCTGTGGGGGCCTTCAGGGTCCCCTCCGGGGGCTTTTGCCCTCTCAGTTTAGTTCAGCCACTGATGTTTGTACATTTGCTTTTTCCAGTTTTTTCAGTGGCTGCTGTTTTGATTTTGTTACACCAGAGAACTAATTTAGGTGGTAGAGGTCGTGTGATCTCAGGTGTTCTTGAAATTAGTAGAGTTGGTGCTTTTCAGGGTTTTTTGGGATTGCAGTAAGTGCCCTTCCTATCCTTTTCTATTTAGGTAGTTTGGGCCCCAACGTTTGCTCATACTATTTTCTGTCTGTGTCAGTATTTCTTCTTGTCTAACCGCCATTACATGTTTGGGGGCTTTCTTTGTTCTTTGGGGATCTGCTCCGGGGCAGATAGCTTTCCTCTTTCTATCTTTAGGTGTAGGTAGTTTCTCAGGCTGTGACGAGGCGTCTAGGACCAACGTAGGAACGCTCCACGGCTGCCTCTAGTTGTGGTGGTTAGTCAGGGTACTGCAATCTCATAGATTCCAACTGCTCTGGTGTATTGCCTTTTTTACCTGCACTCCTCAGCTACCGAAACATAACACATTAGTATGTCTTTGGAGTTTGGGAGGAAACTGGAGTACCAGTGCTGATTTTGTCCTTGGAGGGATTAGAACCTAGGACCGCAGTGCAAGGCTACAGTGATAACAACTGAGCCACTGTGCTTCCTTATTTGTAAAAGAAATTTGAAATTTGCCAAACACATTTTTTTAGATGAGCATAAATATAAATGCCTTGACACGCCCTTTAATATATCCATCACCATATTTTTAAGATTTAACCCCTCTCTGACATTAGACGTACTATCCCGTCCATAAAACCCGTGCCATTCTGACCATGGACGGGATAGTACGTCATAGGCGATTAGCTGCGCTCCCCGAGGGAGCGCAGCTAATCGCCTCCGGGTGTCAGCTGATTATCACAGCTGACACCCGTGACTGTGTGTCAGGAGCGGTCACGGACCGCTCCCGGCACATTAACCCCTTGCACACCGCGATCAAACATGATCGCGGTGTACTGGGGGCACAGGGGAGGATCGCGCAGTGTGGGGGCTCCCTGCGCGCCCCCCTGAGACCCTCAGACCAGCGCGATGTGATCGCGCTGCTCTGAGGGCTTCCTCCCTCCCAGGACCCGGATCCAAGATGGCGCTGGGGTCCTGGAGGGAGGCGGCTTCCTCAGTGCCTGCCGAGAGCAGGCACTGAGAAGCCTGCTGCACTGCCTGAGCGATCGCTGGTGTGACAGAGTGCTGTGCACACTGTCACACCAGCGATCTGATGAAATACAGTGATGTCCCACCCTGGGACAAAGTAAAAAAGTAAAAAAAGTAAAAATAAACATGTGTAAAAAAAAATCCAAAAAAAAAAAAAAAAAAAAAAAAAATATTCCCCAATAAATTCATTACTTATTGTAAATAAAAAAAATAAAACAATAAAAGTACACATATATGGTATCGCCGCGTCCGTAACGACCCCCCCTATAAAAATGTCCCACTAGTTAACCCCTTTTGTGAACCCCTTAAAAAATAAAAAATAAAAACGAAGCAAAAAATCAGTGCTTTATCATCATACCGCTGAACAAAAAGTGGAATAACACGCGATCAAAAAGACCGATATAAATAAACATGGTACCGCTGAAAACGTCATCTTGTCCCGCAAAAAACGAGCCGTCACACAGCATCATCAGCAAAAAAATAAAAAAGTTAGAGCTCGCAGAATAAAGCGATGCAAAAATAATTATTTTTTATATAAAATTGTTTTTATTCTATAAAAGCGCGAAAACATAAAAAAAATGATATAAATGAGGTATCGCCATAATCGTACTGACCCGAAGAATAAAACTGCTTTATCAATTTTACCACACGCGGAACAATAAAAACGCCTCACCCAAAAGAAATTCATGAATTGCTGATTTTTGTTCATTCTAACCTCCCAAAAATCGAAATAAAAAGCGATCAAAAAATGTCACGTGCTCAAAAATGGTACCAATAAAAGCGTCACCTCGTCCCGCAAAAATTAAGACCTCACATGACTCTGTGGGCCAAAATATGCAAAAATTATAGCTCTCAAAATGTGGCGATGCAAAAAACTACTTTTTGCAATAAAAAGCGTCTTTTAGCGTGACAGCTGCCAATCATAAAAACCGCTATAAATAGTAAATCAAACCCCCCTTTATCACCCCCTTAGTTAGGGAAAAATAATAAAATAAAAAAAATGTATTTATTTCCATTTTCCCATTAGGGTTAGGGTTAGGGTTTCGACTAAAGTTAGGATTAGGGTTAGAGTTTGGATTAGGGTTAGGGTTGGGATTAGGGTTGGGACTAGGGTTAGGGGTGTGTTGGGGTTAGGGTTGGAGTTAGAATTGGGGGTTTCCGCTGTTTAGGCACATCAGGGGCTCTCCAAATGTGACATGGCGTCTGATCTCCATTCCAGCCAATTCTGCTTTGAAAAAGTCAAACGGTGTTCCTTCACTTCTGAGCTCTGCCATGCGTCCAAACAGTAGTTTATCCCCACATATGGGGTATCAGCGTACTCTGGACCCCAAGAGTTATTGTGAAATTTGTCCTATTTCTTCTGTTACCCTTGGGAAAATAAAAAACTGGGGGCGAAAATATTATTTTTGTAAAAAAAATAAGATTTTTTTGTTTTTACGGCTGTACATTATAAACTTCTGTGAAGCACTTGGGGCTTCATAGCGCTCACCACACATCTAAATAAGTTCCTTGTGGGGTCTATTTTCCAAAATGGGGTCACTTGTTGGGGATTTCCACTGTTTAGGCGCATCAGGGGCTCTCCAAATGCGACATGACGCCCCCAGACCATTCCATCAAAGTCTGCAATCCAAAATGTCACTACTTCCCTTTCCGAGCCCTGACATGCGCCCATACAGTAGTTTGTTCCAACATATTGGGTATCAGCGTACTCAGGACAAATTGGACAACAACTTTTGGGGTCCAATTTCTCCTGTTACCCTTGTGAAAATAAAATATTGGGGGCGAAAAAATCATTTTTGTAAAAAAAAAAGGATTTTTTATTTTTACGGCTGTGCGTTATAAACTTCTGTGAAGCACTTCGGGGTTCAAAGTGCTCACCACACATCTAGGTAAGTTCCTAGTGGGGTCTATTTTCCAAAATGGGGTCACTTGTGGGGGGTTTCCACTGTTTAGGCGCATCAGGGGCTCTCCAAATGCGACATGACGCCCCCAGACCATTCCATCAAAGTCTGCAATCCAAAACGTCACTACTTCCCTTTCCGAGCCCTGACATGCGCCCATACAGTAGTTTTCTCCCACATATTGGGTATCAGCGTACTCAGGACAAATTGGACAACAACTTTTGGGGTCCAATTTCTCCTGTTACCCTTGTGAAAATAAAATATTGGGGGCGAAAAAATCATTTTTGTAAAAAAAAAAAGGATTTTTTATTTTTACGGCTGTGCGTTATAAACTTCTGTGAAGCACTTCGGGGTTCAAAGTGCTCACCACACATCTAGATAAGTTCCTTGTGGGGTCTATTTTCCAAAATGGGGTCACTTGTGGGGGGTTTCCACTGTTTAGGCGTATCAGGGGCTCTCCAAATGCGACATGACGCCCCCAGACCATTCCATCAAAGTCTGCAATCCAAAACGTCACTACTTCCCTTCCGAGCCCTGACGTGCACCCATACAGTAGTTTTCTCCTACATATTGGGTATCAGCGTACTCAGGACAAATTGGACAACAACTTTTGGGTTCCAATTTCTTCTGTTACCCTTGCGAAAATAAAATATTGGGGGCGAAAAAATCATTTTTGTAAAAAAAAAAAAGGATTTTTTATTTTAAGGCTGTACGTTATAAACTTTAGTGAAACACCTGGGGGTTCAAAGTTCTCACCACACATCTAGATAAGTTCCTTGAGGGGTCTAGTTTCCAAAATGGTGTCATTTGTGGGGGGTTTCCACTGTTTAGGCAGATCAGGAGCTCTCCAAACACGACATGGCGTCCAGCCAATTCTGCGTTGAAAAAGTGAGACGGCGCTCCTTCCCTTCCAAACTCTGCCATGCACCCAAACAGTGGTATACCCCCACATATGGGGTATCAGTGTACTCAGGACAAATTGCACAATAACTTTTGGAGTCTTGTTACCCTTGGAAAAATAAAAATTCGGGTGAAAAGATCATTTTTGTGGAAAAAATATGATTTTTAAATTTTACGGCTCTACGTTATAAACTTGTGTGAAGCACTTGAGGGTTCAAATTGCTCACCAAAGATCTAGATAAGTTCCTTAGGGGTCTAGTTTCCCAAATGGGGTCATTTGTGGGGGGTTTCCACTGTTTAGGCACATCAGGGGCTCTCCAAATGCAACATGGCATCCAATCTCAATTCCAGCCAATTTTGGTTGGAAAAAGTCAAATGGTGCTCCTTCCCTTCCGAGCTCTGCCGTGCGCCCAAACAGTGGTTCCCCCCCACATATGGGGCATCAGCGTACTCAGGACAAATTGGACAACAACTTATGTGGTCCAATTTCTCCTGATACCCTTGGGAAAATAAAAAATTAGTGACTAAAAGATAATTTTTGTGGGAAAAAAATAGGATTTTTTATTTTCATGCCCGGGCATTATAAACTTGTGTGAAGCACTTGGGGGTTCAAAGTGCTCACCAAAGATCTAGATAAGTTCCTTAGGGGGTCTAGTTTCCAAAATGGGGTCACTTGTGGGGGATTTCCACTGTTTAGGCTCATCTGGGGCACTGCAAACGGAACATGACCCCATCAACGTCTGCATTCCAAAACGTTACTACTTCCTTTCCAAGCCCTGCCGTGCGCCCAAACAGTTTTCCACCCCCACATATGGGGTATCAGCGTACTCAGGACAAATTGGACAACAACTTTTGGGGTCCAATTTCCTTGGGAAAATTCAAAAATTTAGGACTAAAAAATCATTTTTGTGGAAATTTTTTTTTTTTTTTTCACACCCAGGCATTATAAACTTTTGTGAAACACTTGGGGGTTCAAAGTGCTCACAACAGATCTAGATAAGTACCTTAGGGGTCTAGTTTCAAAAATGGTGTCACTTGTGGGGGGTTTCCACTGTTTAGGCGCATCAGAGGTTCTCCAAGCGCGACATGGCGTCCAATCTCAACTCCAGCCAATTTTAGTTTGAAAAAGTCAAACGGCGCTCCTTCCCTTACGAGCTCTGCCGTGTGCCCAAACAGTGGTTTTCCCCCACATATGGGGTATTGGCGTACTCAGGAGAAATTGCATAACAACCTTATCTGTCCATTTTCTCCTTTTACCCTTGTGAAAATAAAAAAAAAGTTTGTAAAAGATCATTTTTGTGGCTAAAAAGTTAAATATTCATTTTTTCCTTCCACGTTGCTTTAGTTCCTGTGAAGCACCTGAAGGGTTAATAAACTTCTTGAATGTGGTTTTGAGTACCTTGAGGGGTGCAGTTTTTAGAATGGTGTCACTTTTGGGTATTTTCTGTCATGTAGACCCCTCAAAGTGACTTCAAATGAGAGGTGGTCCCTAAAAAAAATGGCTTTGTAAATTTTGTTGTAAAAATGAGAAATCGCTGGTCAACTTTTAACCCTTATAACTTCCTAACAAAAAAAAATTTTGATTCCAAAATTGTGCTGATGTAAAGTAGACATGTGGGAAATGTTATTTCTTAACTATTTTGTGTGACATATTTCTCTGTTTTAAGGGAATAAAAATTCAAAGTTTGAAAATTGCTAAATTTTCAAAATTTTCGCCATATTTGCGTTTTTTTCAAAAATAAACGCAAGTTATATGGAAGAAATTTTACCACTAACATGAAGTACAATATGTCACGAGAAAACAATCTCAGAATCGCGAAGATCCGTTGAAGCGTTCCGGAGTTATAACCTCATAAAGAGACAGTGGTCAGAATTGTAAAAATTGTCCCGGTCATTAACGTGCAAACCACCCTTGGGGGTGAAGGGGTTAAATCTTAACCGTGATTTTAATTTTTATTCCATAAATCAATAGTACACATGAAAATAAGCAACTTTGTAATTTATCTTATCAGAGAAATTTGCTTCTATTTTTGCCAGAATTGATCATTCATTACCAAAATTCTCAATTCTGATATAACATCTACATTCAGTGAAGACAGATGTTCCCCTTACTGAGATGACAGGTGCTATTGAAGAGATTCTGTCTAGATAGGAAGGGAGCAGGAGGGAGGAGCTCTGCCAGTAGCTCCTCCCTCCTCTCATGCCCATAGAATTGTATCAGCAACAACTGCAATCTCCTACCTCAGTAACGGGAAAGTCTGTCTTCACTAAATGCAGATTTCTCCGTCTGGAAGCTCGTAATTTATCTCGTCCATTAGCGCACACATCATGTGATCGTGGTCTGCTAATGACCCTCGTACCTGTCATTTCGAACCTCCTATGAACAACGGCATGTGGCTGGAGTTCAAAGGAGATTGTAATTTCTGCTATACATAATATATGGAGCTAACTGTAACTGGTTTAAGCACACCAAAAGTCGCAAAATATTTTTGCAACTTCAAGGTGCACAGAACTTTTAGGACATGTAAAAGAGATTTATGGCAGAATTCTGACAATAAATTCCTTTATGAAACAAGATCTATATATTTAGAAAAACTTCTCTTTTAGCCCCATAATTACCGAGCCAGTTTGACCTTAATGATCAAGCCAATTTTTACAATTCTGACCCCTGTCACTTTATGAGTTTACAACTCGGGAAAGCTACAACGTATCCCACTGATTCTGAGACTGTATTTTCAAGACATATTGTAGTTCATGATAGTGATGAAAAATTTTCAGTATGACTTGACTTTATTTGTGAAAAAAACTGAAATTTGGAAAAAATTGTAAAAATTTTGCAATTTTCAAATTTATAGTTTTGATTCCCTTAAATCAGAGAGTTATATCACACAAAATAGTTACCGTATATACTCGAGTATAAGCCAACCAGAGTATAAGCCGAGGCCCCTAATTTTGCCATGGAAAACTGGGTTAGCTTATTGACTCGAGTATAAGCCGGGTGTACATTGTCCCCTCATCCCTGTCCTACTCTGTGTGGCTCCTCTGTGCTCCGCATCCTGCTCCGTGCTCCTCTGTGCTCCTCTGTGCTCCGCATCCTCCTCTGTGCTCCCCCGTCCTGCTCTGTGCTCCGCGTCCTCCTCTGTGCTCCGCGTCCTCCTCTGTGCTCATTAATGGCATGAATATGGATACCATGTGACCGCTCAGCACAGGAGAGCTGCAGGAAGCCGGGACAATGGAGGATTGCAGCGGACGTTCAGCGATGGCACGGGGAGGGTGAGTATGATGTGCCAGCCACCAGCTCCTGCTGCAGATTCCCCTCACCCTCTGGTTTCTGCCCAATGACTCGTGTATAAGCCGAGGGGGCATTTTCAGCACAAAAAAAGGTGCTGCAAATCTCGGCTTATACACAAGTATATAGGGTAATAAATAACATTTCCCACATGCCTGCTTTACATAAGCAAAGTTTTTAAACATAATTTTTTTTTGTTAGGAAGTTAGAAGGGTTAAAATTTGCCCAGCAATTTCTCAACAAAACTTTCAAAACCTTTTCTTTTAGGGACCACATTGCATTTAAAGTGACTTTGAGGAGCCTATATGACAGAAAATACCCAAAAGTGACACCATTCTAAAAACTGCTCCCCTCAAGGTGCTCAAAACTATGTACATTCAAGAAGTTTATTAACAGTTCAGTTGCTTCACAGGAAAAGGAAAAAATGAACATTTAATTTTTTTTCACAAAAATTTTACTTTAGACCCAAACTTTTTTATTTTCACAAGGGTAAAAGGAGAAAATGAACCCTAAAATTTGTTGTGCTATTTCTCCTGACAATGCCAATACTTTTATTGTGGGGGAAATCTACTGTTTGGGCACACGGTAGGGCTCAGATTTCAAGAAGCGCTATTTAACTTTTTGAATGTAAAATTTGTTGGAATAATGAACAGACCCCACATCGCATTTGGAGACCCCCTGTGCCTAGGCAGTGGAAACCCCCACAAGTGACCTCATTTTGGAAACCACACCTCTTAAGGATTTTATCCAGGGCTATAGTGTGCATTTTGAATTCACAGGTACCACACAGAATTTGATAACATTATGTTGTCATATTGAATATGTCATTATTAGTGTTGAGCGCAACTGCTTGCTACTCTAATTTGCATCGGGTGCTCGGGTATGCACCAAATATCGTGTGTGCTCGAGAGACATGCTCGAGTCCCTTCCCGGCACGTTTTGTGGCTGATAGGCACCAAAAAAAAATTCAGAGATCAGCGATACTCCGTGCACCTGATGCAAACTTGAGTAGTGAGCACTTGCACTTTTTTTAACTTTTGAAAAGAACCTATTCCAACCCCAACACTAACCTTAACACGTTAACCCCAACCCTAACCCTGAGACAACCCTACCCCAACCCTAACCCTAACACAACCCTAACCCCAACCCAAACTCCAACTCTAACCCCAACTGAAAAGAATGAAAAAAATATATACTTAATAATTTTTATCTAACTAAGGGGGTGACAAAGTGAGATTATCATCAAATGGAAAGAACATGGTACCACAGAAAACCTACCAATAGAAGGCCGCCTACTTAAACTCTCATCCCGGTCAAGGCAGCCATTAATCAGACATGCAGCACAGAGACCAAAGGTAACCCTGAAGGAGCTGTAGAGTTCCAAGCAGAGGATGAAGTATCTTTCCATACAACCACAATAAGCCGTACACTCCATAGATGTGGCCTATATCGAAGAGTAGACAGAAAAAAAGCCTTTACTTACACACAAAAATTGTAAGTCTTATTTTGAGTTTCCCAAAAGACTTTTGGGAGACTCTCAAAAATGTATGGAGGAAGGTGCTGTGGTCAGTTGAGACCAAAATTGAAATTTTTGTCCACTAAGGTAAACGCTATGTCTGGCACCAAAGCAACAAAGCTCATCACCCCAAGAACACCATCCCCACATTGAAACATGGTGGCAGCATCATGCTGGGGGGAATACTTTCACAAGCCGCTGTATAACTAGGGAAGTTCGAAACTAATTATAACTGGGGAAGTGAGAGAGAGGTGATACTTTAACCACCATTGAAGTAGGACCGCCTGCCTTGAACAGATAACTACAGCATCAGAGATCTGCTCTGAGTCCTAGGCAATAAGTTTAGGATTGATATACATAAAAGCAGAGAAGTACAGGGGCTTCCTCTATTCAAAAGAATCAGGTTCCTCTATTCAAAGGATTGTCTCAGACACTCGGAAGCCAGTAGTCAATGATAAATACTGGGGTTTGCATTGATCTAATAATTATGGGAAATGTTTTGAATGTCATAGCAAAGGGAAGAGCATAACACATTTATTCACATCACAGTTAGGCCAGCTGAACACATCCAGCATAATATCAGATGTATGATGCTATCCATGCCATATTTCATTTCTATAGAAAGGTAAAATAGTGATAGGAAACATGTCAATGATATCTCCTGCCTGGGACCTCCAGGGTCAAAGATATCCTGGAAATCAGTGATCTAAAATTCTAAAAGACCTAGCACATTCCACGTCCAGCCCCAATATGAGCTCAGCAATGCGAGGTATGTGGGCATAACAATGATCTAATGAAAATCAGAGTTTGGATGTTTATCAGTGTTCAGTCCTGGAAGTTACAGCCTGTTGTAGTTCTGTCCATTTTCTTCAGGAGTACCTCCCTCCGCCATGGTCTGAAGGATTTCCGTGACACAGGATTAGCACTTTTCTTGTGTTATCCCTTTTAGTTTATGTAACTGTATATACCGTATTGTACAGTGCCTGTGCCGACTCCTCCCCCTCTGCATCACGCATTCACCTGTATCAGCATGCAGTTGAAATCAATGATGGAGGAGAGAGCGTCAGGTGACGCTCCCTCCCATAATTTTTTTTCACCATGTAAATAAAAAAGAACCTATGTTAGGGTCTGCGGAACGCACCAAATATATGATGTAAAGAGGTGTGTTCGCAGCCCGGGGTCCACCGTGCAGGCAGAGCCTGCTGCTAGTAAAATGGCGCAAGAAGCAAACTCTGTTATCCCACAGAGTCGCCAAAATAAACGCCGTAACGCGCTGTGGCAATATGTGCGAACTCTGTTATTCCACAGAGCCGCTAGAAAGAGTCCCGCAGCGCTATATGGCGATGTGTGCGAACCCACTTAACACCACTGTGTCGCAAAATAAACACGCTAGGGCGCTGTCTAGCGTTGAAAGTGAACCCTGTTATGTCACAGAGCCGCTGAGACAAACTTCTGTGTCTTGTCAGGTACCCAGGTACACAGTTGACTGCAAAGCGAACATAGAACGTGATCATGCGCTAATGTCCTCGCGGGAGACACCCGCAATCTATGGCGTCTGAACGCCAGACCCTGAATACGGCAATCAAACTCCTCACCGGTTATGCCGGTAATCTAGGGCATCTAGGACACCGACCCTGACCAGCTAGCATACCAAACTCCTCACCAATTAAGTCGGTATTCTAGGGGCTTATTTCAGCCGGGCCCTAACCACACACACGCATGACCACACTGGCGCAAAGCATATGGCGATTGATACTAGCGCATGGCGGCCCAGCTATGCTACCCTTTTATAGTAACAGCTACAGGACCTGCCAGAAACAAGGACCAATGAAACTTGTTCCAGAACACCAGTAGTCACAGGACCTTCCTGGCGGACCAATAGGAGCTGCTGCAGTGCCTGAGCATGTGAATAATAATAATGTGACCCCTGATCTCCAATGAGAAATCTCACTCTGGGCATGCTCAGAAGGGGAAAACAAGGACTTTGTCCTAAAGACGTCTGCTCGCCGCTAACCAGTACTGGCCACAATAGCAGAGCCTGGAGGAGCAGCAGTAATCCTCTGCACACTGTTAGACTGGGCGAGACGCTGGGACCAACGTCTAAACTGAGCAGGCTCCACTGCAGATGGAGATGAATGGGGGACCGCAGCGGGACTGGTTCGAGACTCCCCTTGTGCAGCAGCGGGAACTCGAACCCTAACAACCTATACAGGTTTGGCATCTATGAACTCATAATGACCTGGAGAATCATGATGGCAGGTCAGTTTTAGCATTTTGTGAACATAGCAAAAAGCTAAACAATAAAAAAATGTGGAATAGCACTTTTTTGCAATTTCACCACACTTTCAATCTTTTTCCCGTTTTCCAGTACATGATATGGTACAACCAATGGTGTCATTCAAAAATACCAAATCGTCTCACAAGACCATATTGACATAGAATTAAAAGTTATAGCTCTGGGAAGAAGGGGAGCAAAAAACTAAAACGCAAAAATGGAAAATCCCAATGTCGTGTAGGGGTTTGATGGACATTAGTATTTTTCTTTCCATTAAGGTTGCATAGCAATAAAAGGTGACATTTTTGGCTTGTTGAACTTATTAAAGCCTAATATGTACAAATGATAAAAAAGACATTTATATTATATAATATACATACACAGTATTTATACGTTTACTAAATTTTTAACGTAACATCACTTTCATCATCATGTGTTCTGTGTATAATACTAGTCAGTTCTCCAAATACTTCTTCATTAAATAAGCACTTCTATTATTTTGTATACCCAAAACTTGTGTAAATGTTAGTATAGTTAAGAGAGTTTTAATATACTCATCGATCGCCATCTTCTGCGGTGTCCAAGTTCCTCTCTGGTCCTTTTTTGAGTCACATGATGACTCCACCTGTCAGATCACACTGCTCTACTCTACATGTGTGAGCTGTAAGTCCCTTTTAGGGCCCTTCACTCTAGCGTATAAATCGGGCAAGTGCAATACGATACAAAATTGGATTGCGCTCAAACCAATCTATATATTTTTTCTCATTTGTATTCGGCATGAGAACAAGATTGTAGCATCCTGCGATTTCATTCCGAAATCGGTACAGTACGAGAAAAAAATCATATGCCATATGGACCATCGATATGGCATCCAGTTTTTACGGATACATTATAATTCATTTGTAAATGATTCTGTAAAAGATTAATAGCTCCTGAGTAAAAATACGGATTGCATATGAACAGCACATGAATGACAAGTGAGAAAAAAAATGTTCCACTTTCCTGGGTGAGAATTGGATGGATTTTTTTATACGTTAGTGTGAGCTGTAAGTTGCTTTTAGGCCGGGATCACACATGCGACTAAGTCGTCCGACACTCGCATGTGAAATCCCAGCTCTGGCGCTAGCACTCAGGAGTGGAGTGCGCGGCTGCATGTAGTTCTATGCAGCCGCTCGCTCCACTCCCGAGTGCCGGCGCCAGAGCTGGGATTTCACATGTGAGTGTCGGACGACTTCGTCGCATGTGTGATCCCTGCCTTACAATGTAAGACTATGGAGCATCATCCTACTTCCGGCTCACACGTAGAGAGGAGTGTGAGCCGACAAGTTGTCACATGGCTCAGAAGAGGATTGGAACAATGTTGGAAACCGAAGAAAATGTTGATCGTTGAATTATTAACACACTTACCCTTCACTTTACTGGCATTTACACATGTTTAAGGAATAAAAAGTGCTTCTTTAACCTAGAAAATCCAATGCATCTCTGCATTGTAAAATGTCCATTGATACAACAATTATATTACAAATTCTGTTATGGTATTGTAACAGCATGCCACCTTTGCAATAAATCAGTTTGTGAAATTTCTTCCCTCCTATTATTCCATGATCAATTATAAGAGAATTATTGAAACAGGTAAACATTTAGTACTAACCATAGCTACTTGGTTACAAAGTTACAAAACGAGTGCTGAGGCACATAGTACATTAGAGCCACCAATGCTCTGCTGACTTAATAGCTGCAGAACATAGATCCCAATCTCCTCTGGCACTAATATTAGCACAACAATTATGCAGAACTAGCTTCATTGTATGGCTTTTCATGGCCAAAAAGCACATGCAAACTGTACATGATGATTCACACTTCCAATCACTAGATAGAGTGGTGTAAAGCATGTCACTACTGGAGTCTGAAGCACCGGAAATGCGTTCTGTGGTGGGACAAGAATGCTTCTCTGCCTGGTATTCTGATGGGCTAAGTTTGGAAAATTCCAGAACTGCATTGCGACAACTGTAAAGTTTGGCGGAGGATAGTGCCATGGGGTAATTTTTCAAGGAGTGCTTTACGCCTTTTAGTTCCAGTTGATGGAAATCTGAATGCTTCAGAATTTCAAGGTATTTCCATTATTTGTACGCTTCCAACTTTGTGCTGACAGTTTTTCCAAAATGTGAAGTCCAAATGCGCAGAGTTTTGTGAAATTGGTGTTGAAGAACTTGACTGGCAGCTCAGAGCTGGAGAGCCCTGACCTGTAACCCATTGAACACATTGGTCCTATTGCCCAACATCGGTGTCTGACCTTTTAAATGATCTTCTGGATAAAGGGGAAGGAATTCCTACATTCACACTCAAATTTTGTAGAGATCCTTCTCACAAGAGTTGAAGATGTGTTAATTGCAACTTCATATTAAAATCTATTGATTTAGATTGACATGTCATACAAACTTCTGTTGTTGTAACGTGTGATGTATATGAATACTTTTCTCTGTATATTTATATATACAGTATATTGACAAAAGTAACAGCCATCCCTATATCACATACTGTATTTATATGTACAGTAAATTTTGTTTTCACCAATGAATATGGATCTTACCTAAAAATTTGACTTGTAGAGAAGTTATTCTCGGAAAATTGAATGCTCTTTATCTTACTCCAGACTATAGAGCATAATAAAGGGAAGATGGGAAAATGAAAACTGATGCCTCACTGTTCACTTGCTTTGCTTCCCTTGCTGCCCACTGAATCCATAGTTTTTTTTTGCCATCATATGCCACATCTCTAGCCTCTTCACTCTAGGTCAGGACTTCCGGATTCAACCAGGACTCTCATGTTGTGAGGTTGCAGTGTTTTTGTAACGTTGAGGCGCACATGAGTGCAGGGATGTCCAAGACCTGGCCAGCCCCCAAAAGTCCTGGCATAGAGTGAGAGGGCCAGAAATGTGTAGTGCGGGAACATAAAAATGAGGCATAGCCATATAGGTAAGCGACAAGGTGGGAATGTTTTTTTATTTTTTATTTTATTGTTAACATTTTATTGGTCCTCTTCTGTTCAGCAAAATGGCGGCCAGATGGTCCCCGTATTGCTGAATATTTGCAGAGTGAATTGCAATTTTTTTTTTTTTAAATGTGAGAATTCAATAAGTTTGTTCATTTTTACTTCTTATTGTCATAAGGTCTGAATGTCACGGAAAATGTATCCTTGGAGACACTAGGGTAGGGGGTTCAATGTAATAGGAACATAAATGGTGTTTGTTTTATCTGTAGAGAATGGCCTCTATTTGTTAATTGGCATGCTGAGATCATTTTGAAATGGTTGATATAATATTGTGGTCCACTGCACAAGAAGCTCTGCTGTTTTCACAGTTTGATAATCAATGCATCACTGAACACAGTTCTTTGAAATCCATGTTTTTGTTTGTCCCCGGCTTAAACGAACAGCTGCAATTACCGTTACATACAATTGAATGTTAATTTGAAAAAAAAAAGTAAAAAATACTCATACTAATTTGTAAACTACAAACTGCCCTTTTTTATTCTAATGCTGAACAATAATACACTTATCTTAAAGTGTCAGCAGTTGTACTGAGTGTGACGTCTGCTGTGCATGTTTATACAGATATTGCTGAATGATGGTGAAGCATGAAATGCACAGAGTGCAGGATTATACTTGCTAATTTACTTTGAACACACTGTAATACTCGATATTAAATTAGTCTAAATGTCTTAGTAATTTAAATTTAATTCTTCTACTGGGGACTGTTACCATTATAAAAGAAGAAAGTGTTATTTTTTAAAGAAATAAAATAGCTTAAAAAAATAGATAAAAGAAGAATTTCCCCAAAATTTTTTTAATGTTTGGTGCATTTGTAATGTACACCTGGTACATCACTGTGTTGCTATTTATTTATCCATCGCAGTATATTGTATTTTCATTTCTGTGACTTTCACATTAAGGCTCCCATAAAAATATTTGGAGAAACTAACTTTGGTTCTATACATAAGAATCTGTATGATTTGGAGAGTTAGAGCTTCGGTCATCTGATACCGCAAAATTATTGGAAAGGAAGTGATAATGCATGAATGCAACAATCAGGAACAGAAATAGACATCAAAATTATGTACATTACCAATAGACCAAACAAACTTTTATTTTCCTGTGTACCTTCTTAAAAGGATTCTGCCAGCTAGTTTTTGCTACCTTATCTGAGAGCAGCATAATGTAGGAAAATATACTCTGATTCCAATGATGTATCACTTACCTCACTGGGGGAAGTCGTTGTGACGCAATCAGAGTTCCTAGATGAGGCACATAGCCTGATAAGTGGCACGTCACTGAATTCAGTGTTTTAACCCCTTCCTCATGCTGTCATCAAATTACATAGCAGAAACCTCCTGACAGATTCCCTTTAACAACTTAAGAATCTACAGCTTAACTTGTGGAGGTGATCTCTTAAGGTGAGAACTTTAATGATTGGCTATTCCTGACCTGATAAATAGCCAACTGTATGCTTGGAAGAGTTACATCGGACAAGGGGGTCAGATATATATATACTCCTCTCTCAGAGCTTGCACACAACTGAACTTTATTAGAAGAACAAAGAGATCATGTAACAGGCAGGAAAAGGGCGTCACACAATCTTCTGACCAGCCAGTGTCAGTCTATGATAGGTCCATACCAACTCCACTCCATATATGGTCTTCAGTGTGTCTTCACTTTCACATTCCAAGGATTCCTTCCAGGGCGTTGTTTCAGGATTAGACACCATTTTGTTGCAGTACATCTGAACTGGTTTATATAAGGTTAATAATTGATTTCATTAGCCATTCTCTCCTTCACAAACTGAAATTAAACAGAGTCATCTCAATAATGATATTGATGCTTTATCACTAGAATGAAGACTATATGATTAACCTTTGACTACATTGGATTGGGAATATGGCTTTGAACAGAAATTTACAGCTCTGTAAAGTTTTCTTTTGCCAAATGCATCACTGTTTCCTTGGCATTTTTCTTTGAAAATGATTATTGTATATCAGTTGTGGTCCCAAATAAAGTTGATTAAAATTTTATCCAGGTCCAGCAGCCACATTGTTGATGTTGAGGTTGCCTTCAGATAGTAGGAGGTTTGTAAGGCTCTGGTCTGAAGCCATGGACTACCAAAGTGGCTGCTGAACTAGAATCCTACAAGTCAACTCTATACTTGAAGACTATATGTGCCCTTAGATTAATTTATAGTAAAATCTTCTAACTACCAACCTTCTTGTAACTACCAACAGTAGACATATTAGTCTCGCTAATACACATACATTTATTATTATAGGATAAAGGATTATGACTCAATATAACTGAGTACCTCTCCATTGGTAGAAACATGTATACAAATAGGCCTGTACTTATATTAAGATGTCTGATGTCTGTTGTACAACAAAAGATCTATTACAAATATGATTTAGCCTAAAATAAGCCAGTAAGAGGTTAAACTTGATGGACCTAAGTTAATTCTTTTTTCAACAGATGCAACTATGTTACAATGACCTGTTGGAATCTGTTAATGCATATGGGTTGGCCTATTCTTTTCCAATTGTTTTTTTTAATAATTGGAATCCTCCAAAAAATATGTGTACATGATCTGAGTTATTAATATAGCAAACAGTTTTTACATACATCAGGAGGAACGGTCTATAAAAGTGTGTAAATGGAGCCTAAGACTTTCCGATTCCTAACATTTTTGTTTGGACCCACAGCTCCTCGAAAGCCTAACAGCAAGGATTAAACACCAGACTGACTAATTATTTCTGTATTACATGTTTGCGGCTAACAGTATTTAGCATAACATCTAGCTTCTGAAATTTTTTTTTATTAATGGTTTACAGACATATTTTCGCTGTTATTTCGTCTTTTACAAATCTACAAACTTTTACATATTGAATATATTTTTAAGACTTGCTAATATTCAATTATACTTACCACTTATTTTCTGAGATTGCATCCTAGCACATTACTATTAACTTTTAACATCTAATTAACAATCATAAACACCTGAAAATTTCTATTATTTTTTTTTTAGGGTGGTTATGCTGCCTATCGATATGCTCAGCCTGCAACAGCTACAGCAGCTGCATATAGCGACAGGTAAGGGCTGTTAATATTACTTTTTCTGTGTTTCATTGGTTCATTTCTTGCTGTAGGGTATACTGGGGTATGCACATGTACAAAATGTTAGAATTAAAAGGGCTGCATCCTTATCATGACCTAAACATCAAAAAACTGAAACGTTAATTTTATATTTATATATATGTATATAAAGCTGCTTCTAAAAGTATGAACATCCGAATACAAAACAAATATAACATATAGTCTAACTTAGAATGAAAAAAAAACGGCAGTCATAACTGTTTTATAATTTATATTTTATCACATATTTCTAGTAGACACTATATAACTTTTTTTCCGATTATGGAACATTTTCTTTTAAAGAAACAGTCAAGCTTATGTTCAGTCCAGGGCCTAAAGGGGTGCATGACATCTATCCTTGGTGGTCTTGTGTCATGCACCGCAAAATGAATTTATTAGCCACAAAAGTAAATTAATTATTAATGAATGGATGCAAGCAACACAGGACTTGAGCTATCGGTCCACTTAAAATCAAAGGAAAAAAAACCTGGCAGTGCAGTCCCAGCAAATATCCTTCACTAGCCCATGCAACAATTCATCTCTTTGCTATGATATGCTCAAGCCAGATATGCACTTTTATCTCAGGACTACTTGCTAGAATGTAATAATATATTGATTTTTCCTGGGGTATTCATTTAAGGCAGCTTATTATAATTTTACATAAGTTCTAGTGATGAGCGAGCATGTTTGGATAAGGTGTTATCCGCGCATGCTCTTGTGCTAGTAGAGTAAGTTTGGCATGCTCGAATACTATGTTCGAGTCACCATGGCTGCATTTCTCACTGCTTGTCAACAGCCTGTTTGTTAGGCAAAATCTCTGAATGTGTTGCGACTGTCGAACAGCTGCGAGACATGCAGCCATGGTGACTCGAACATAGTATTCGAGCATGCCAAACTTACTCTACTAGCACAAGAGCATGCGCGGATAACACCTTATCTGAGCGCACTTGCTCATCACTAATACATTTTTATTTCTTATTTCAACATCGCTCTTGATTTATACCTACAATTATTTAATACTGCAGTTTGTATTTATTATGCCAACCTACACATGCAAACAATTTACATCCACATTATCAGTAAATATAATCTAATATTAAAAATCCCAGGCAGAAACATATAATAATAATAATAATAAAATAATAATAATAATACTTTTTATCTACCTTTAAAATAATCTCATATCTTTCAATATAAGAATTAACATTATTATTTTTATTTGACTGTTATTTAAAACTTTCTTTTTTTTCAATTCTGATTGAAAATGTTCTAAGTGCCATATATAGTTTTCTTCTTAACAATACTTAAACAATAAAGTTGCTTTCACATCTATTACACAATCATAAAACTTATAACGAGCTGCTAAATTCGTAGTTTGGCCTTTTGATGAAAAAAATAGAATCTTTATTGACAAACAGTTAAAAAAAACAAATTTGTTTTCTTCAAAGACGTGACAAAATAATTAAGCAATATTACATAAATGACAGAATTATTATTTTAAATGAAGCAATCTAATAGCTTCATTATGAATATTAGTGGATAATAAAATATACCATAGAATAGGGCAAGGTTTTTTACAATAATACAAATGTTATTCAAGTTGATATCTATAAAAAAAAGTTTACATGTAGAAGATTTGATGCAAAAATCTCTTTTCCGATTCATCTTATTGTGATTTTCAGAAAAAATATGCGCTTACTCTAGAAACCACCTACATATGATATATGAAAGTGGTTTTTAATTGCAGATTTTTTTGCAAAAAATCTTACCCTAAATGTATTGCCCATCGTAGAATTTAAGTATATATTAATTAGATAAGCTAAAGGTTTTAAGATTTCAAAGTTTTTTAACAGCTGGCACTCTCAAAATTACAAGATCAGGGATATTACCTCCTTGTCTTTGCAGAGATATGTCTACACTCTCTTAATTAATCTTTACATTAACAAGATATATAAAACAAATTTGAATTAATTAATATGGCTGTTTCAGTATATCCTAATTTGCAAGTACCGTAGCCTCTTTATTGAGCCACCTATTGGAAGTAGCAATTTTAAAAGTCTATATCAACCCTTTAAAGAGCTTTGCCACAAGACTTAGAATAAGAAGCCAAGCCAGACATCACACCATTAGACATGTGTTTTGGGGTGTTTACCCTTCATCAGCGTAAAGCAGGAGAACTAGCTTAGCTGGGTGATTGGCCTTATAAGGATGCTTACAGGCTATGCAATGCTCCTCAGAGAATTTAAGCATGTAGTATATCCTGTTCACCTTTACAGAGCGTGAAAAGTCTAAAGCCGTAGTGGATAGTAAAGAGTAAAATAAGGCCTAAAGATACGACACAAGTTCTTATGTCGGCTCCTAGTGAATAACTTTTTTTGGGTTGCCAGTAGCTGGACAGCCCTAGAGGAACATATGACTTCAGAACTATTGAATGGGAAACACTCATCTAGAGGCCGTACCATAAAGGTGGTTGAGACATAGAGAATGCATATATAGAATTAATTATGAATAATTGACTAATTTAAAAAATTTAAAACTTTTCATAGTAACGTTATCTGCTAACACTCGTTCAACAAGATAACATTTGTACCATCAAACTTATATTTAACTCATTAGTGACTGATCATCTGGTTATTCAATTAAATATGTATGCATTTACAATCAATTATCAAAGTGTATATAAAACCATTAATGAGAGGTAGAAAAATATTCCCTTTTCGTAGAGCAAACATTTTTATAAAAATAGGAAATCTACAATGGAATATTGATATATGTGCATTATCATTCTACTCTAAATATTAAATGTAACATGCCAATATATTATATCTTCCCTCCGGTATATTTTTCTGCTGTCAAAAGATTAAATTTAGCTAAACAGTAAAATTAAAATATAGTTTTAACAAAATCTTTATAATGACTATAGTACTGAAAACCCTTCTTAAATGCTAAAGTACCCCAGATAATAAAAATAAAAAACACTCGCCTCTAGGATTGATGTCATTGCAGCAATGTCAGCACGTGATCCCATGTGACATCGTTATTTCATATGACCACTGCAGCCAATCATTGACTGCAAATTTAGCACAGCCTTAACAATTTCAACAGACTTTAAAATGCTTTGTAGATGTCTTTTTTGACCTTATGGGAACACAATGTAAGCAATAAATAAAGGAATAAAGAAGTTAAACCGGGGGAGGGAAGAGAGCCACAACTAGATCGAAATAAATTGCTGTTTCCTAGTCCTGGCCCTGTAGGAAAAAAAACAAACAGGGGTACAAAATGAAAATGTATTTTGGTAAAGTCCTTGTGGTCGTAAAAGAAAAAGAATTATAAAATATATTTGCATTCTAGTTATTTTTTACATTCCTTCTCAATATATATATGGTATATCAATTGGGCTCCTCTTACCACACAAGAAAAAAGACAAACATTATTTGAATATTCAACCAAGGAAAAAATTTAGTGTCCTACAGCCACATGTATAAATGAAAAACAAAAGTATGCCTAATCATGAACGACAGAAACTGTCCTGGTCTTAAAGTTGATAAAATACATATTATTGTTTAAATGTATAATACATTTATTATTACTATGATGCTATAATTTGTAAAATTATCAATAGCTAATATGTGCCTCCAGATATTAGAATATATATATATATAGACATATATTCACACCACAATGCCAGTCTACTTTGCACCTTTTTGTAAACTCATTCAATTACCTCACCCATCTTCCCCCAATATGTCTAAGTACACTGTCCTTCCTATAAACAGCTTTCCATTTTCTCACATTTGTTTGCTGATGGACAGATTGTTATGACAAATTGACACATTATAGAATTATCTCTATTAATCGCATTGTATATAGTGTGGACATTGCTATTGGAACCTAAAATATATGTATATACCTATACAATAGTGAGAGGACTAAAAAGAAAGTATCAAAGTGGAAAAAATATACTGGATTATTTGCAATCTTTTGTTGAATCATGGGAAAATGTGCCCCCAAAAATGCTCTCAAACATTTCTTGTTTTTTAGAAGGTATAATGATACACATAAGTGTGGAATGATAGATAATGTGTAGTGCATGAATACTTTGCAGTAATCCTTTATTAGTACAGGAGGTAGATTCACGATGTAAAGGAAAGCAATTGCATGGTAGCTGACGCATGCCTTGTCCTAAAGATAATAATGTTTTGTTGTTGTTCTTGATATGCTCTTTTATCACTATGTAGTCAAAATTTGCTTCCCTGAATGCCATGGTGGCTTTTTATTCACTACAAATTAAAGGAAATGCTGCATATATGTTGCCATTCCATTTTAAAGAAAGAAAGAGCAATGCAAGCATGTCATGTTTTCAAAAAAAAATTGTGAAATTTATTTCATTTTTTTACTAAACAAATGCTCTGCTGCAATGTGATTTTGCACACATAAAATGTTGGATTTAAGCCTGTGCATGTGTTTTTTTGGTATACACTGTAATGATTGTGCATATACAAAATCGTAATCGATGTTTTGTTATCAGACAATTAAATATAAATGCATGTTTGATTTTGTTTTTCTTTTATAGCAATGTTGTCCTTACAGATGCGCTTGTAGTCATAAGTGAAAATGTTAACAATTACTGATGTTATGTCCAAATGTGAACCATATATCAGTCACCATACAAGATTTGAAACAGACAAGGAGATTAAACATTATGAGGTTTACCGCATGATCAAACCAGGCACTATATGATAAACTGGAGTTATTTAAAAACTTGGCTACTTATAGGCTACAGTTTTCCAGTCTAATAGCCCACAGGCTTGAATTGCTTACCTACAAGTGTTACTCCAGTTTGATAAAAAAAATTAGACGAGTGAAAATATACAGAAAATATTTTATTGAGATACACTACGCAATCGAAATAAACGTTTCACAGTTAGTTAATTAGTTACATAGGTTAAAAAAAAACCTAGGTCCATCAAGTTCAACCTTTCTCCACCAATTGTACATTTTGTCACTAATTTAACTATATACCCACAATGTTATGTGTATTGAGGAAATCATCCAGCCCTTTTTTAAAACTGTCATAGTGTCTGCCATACCTATCTATTGTGGTCGGCGCTCCAAAGTCTGACTGTTCTAACTATAAAGATCCCTTTCCTATTTAGCTGCCAGAATCACATTTCTTCCACCCATAGTGAGTGCCCCCTGGTCCTTGGTATGGTCTTTGGAAGGAATAAGCCATATGCCGGTAATTGGTACAGTAAATAAGACCTCCTCTGAGTTGTTTTTTTTTTAAGCTAAACAAGCCCAACTTTTCCAACCTCTCCTCATATGAGAGGCGTTCAGTCCCTTGTATTAATCTAGCTGCCCATCTTTGAACCAATTCTAACTTCTGAATATCCTTTTTAAAATGTGGAGCTCAAAATTGGATCCCATATTCTAGATGTGGCCTCACCAGTGATTTATAAAGGGGTAGCAATATGTTGGGATCGTGGGATTTTCTCTCTCTTTTTATACATCCTAAAATCTTGTTTGCTTTTGCGGCTGCTGCTTGACATTGAGTGCTGCTGCTCAGCTTACTTGTAACAACAATACCCAAGTCCTTTTCCTGTTTTGTAGTCCCGAATAAACTCCCATTTAATATATATGCAGCAATAGGATTACTCCGGCCTACGTGCATTGCTTTATATTTATCTACATTAAATCACATTTGCCAAATGTTTGCCCATTCAGACATCTTATTCAGATCGTTTTGCAATATTGTACCGTCAAGGTCAGATTTTAGTATCCTACATAGTTTGGTGTCATCAGCAAAGATTGAGACTTTACTCTTGATCCCACCCACAAGGTTATTAATAAGTTAAAAAAATGATAGTACAAAGAACAATGAAAGCAAGGAGAGGCTGATGAAAGACATAAAATAATGAAAATAAGATTACAATACAAAGGGTAGCCACCAGATGGCAGAATACTACCAATGAGTAACTATAACAGGAATATATAGGCATATATATATATGTATCCACAAAGTTAATTACAATGCAATTCTGCGCATTAGATATGCAGAGATTTGCTGCATTGTAATGCACAAAAATAAAATCAGTAATGAAAAATTAAAATACATAATAGTTAAACATACCCCCCAAAAAGTAAGAAACTGTGCCACCTCATCGGCCTCCACCTCAGACCACGACGAACGTTTCGTCCATACTTCATCTGCCAGTGATATGGCATACAACTGATGTTGGTTAATTATTTCACTATTTCATTTAACTTAGTTCATTTTTTTATACTATTAAAGACACCTCTTTACCTCTACCTCTAACCCCCAGATGAAGTAGGGTCAAAACATGCACATGAGTCTGAGTTGGTGGCCAAAGTGACACATCTTATTATTATTTTTGGGGGCATTATATAGCATGTATAGCATGCAGAATTCCATTGCAATTAACTTTTGTGAATATAAATAAATTTCTATACATATATATATATATATATATATATATATACAGTGCCTACAAGTAGTATTCAACCCCCTGCAGATTTAGCTGGTTGACACATGCGGAATTAACTTGGCATTGTGACATTTGTACTGTAGATCAGCCTGGAAGTGGGAAATGCACTGCAGCAAAAATTTTTGTTTTAATTTTTTTTTAAAAAAAAAACGTTAAAAGTTAATTCAGAGTGTCATTTATTATTCAACCCCTCAAACCACAAGAATTCTGTTTGGTCCCCCTAAAGTATTAAGAAGTATTTCAGGCACCAAGAATAATGAGCTTCACATGTGTGGATTAATGATCTCTTTTGCCAGCCTTTTCTGACTATTTAAGACACTCCCAAAACTTGTGAACAGCACTCATACATGGTCAACATGGGAAAGACAAAGGAGCATTCCAAGGCCATCAGAGACAAGATCGTGGAGGGTCACAAGGCTGGCAAGGGGTACAAAACCCTTTCCAAGGAGTTGGCCCTACCTGTCTCCACTGTTGGGAGCATCATCCGTAAGTGGAAGGCTTATGGAACTACTGTTAGCCTTCCACGGCCTGGACAGCCTTTGAAAGTTTCCTCCCGTGCCGAGGCCAGGCTTGTCCGAAGAGTCAAGGCTAACCCAAGGACAACAAGGAAGGAGCTCCGGGAAGATCTCATGGCAGTGGGGACATTGGTTTCAGTCAATACCATAAGTAACGTACTCCACCGCAATGGTCTCCGTTCCAGACAAGCCCGTAGGGTACCTTTACTTTCAAAGCGTCATGTCAAGGCTCGTCTACAGTTTGCTCATGATCACTTGGAGGACTCAGAGACAGACTGGTTCAAGGTTCTATGGTCTGATGAGACCAAGATCGAGATCTTTGGTGCCAACCACACATGTGACGTTTGGAGACTGGATGGCACTGCATACGACCCCAAGAATACCATCCCTACAGTCAAGCATGGTGGTGGCAGCATCATGCTGTGGGGCTGTTTCTCAGCCAAGGGGCCTGGCCATCTGGTCTGCATCCATGGGAGGATGGATAGCACGGCCTACCTGGAGATTTTGGCCAAGAACCTCCGCTCCTCCATCAAGGATCTTAAGATGGGTCGTAATTTCATCTTCCAACAAGACAACGACCCAAAGCACACAGCCAAGAAAACCAAGGCCTGGTTCAAGAGGGAAAAAGTCAAGGTGTTGGAGTGGCCTAGTCAGTCTCCTGACCTTAACCCAATTGAAAACTTGTGGAAGGAGCTCAAGATTAAAGTCCACATGAGACACCCAAAGAACCTAGATAACTTGGAGAAGATCTGCATGGAGGAGTGGGCCAAGATAACTCCACAGACCTGTGCCGGCCTGATCAGGTCTTATAAAAGACGATTATTAGCTGTAATTGCAAACAAGGGTTATTCCACGAAATATTAAACATAGGGGTTGTATAATAATTGACCCACACTTTTATGTTTAAAATTTATTAAAATTCAACTGAGCAACATAACTTTTTGTTTTGTAAGATTTATGCTTCTGTTAATAAATCCTAATCTCGTTTGCAGTTTGAAGGCTCTAACTTATTTGCATCTTATCAAACCAGCTAAATCTGCAGGGGGTTGAATACTACTTGTAGGCACTGTTTATATATATATATATATATATATATATATATATATATATATATATATATAGTGGAAGGTTGGCTAACTCAAAAGCTCCCCGAGTTAGACACAGGAGCACTTTAGGTTAAGGTTTCTAGGTGACTTATTACTTCATATACCATAAAGCCCAAAATAGTAACAAAAACAGCCTTTCTGACACAAATGAAAATAAAAAGTCCACACAAAGTCCTTCCCAGTATAGCTCCCACCTTCTGGGAAAAACACGAACGGCAGCTCTCACTGGAGCTTCAGCCTGGAGGCTTCCTTCCTCCAAACAGCACAGCCTGAAAAAAACAGTGGCTGGACATTTAACTCCCTCCATCTACACCCTTGAGGCATCCCACCATTCTCTTAACTACTTACCGAAACCCAGACTCTGGAAACAACTGATTTACTCCCAGTACATATCATACTGGAGAGAAACTTATGGGTTTCACTTCACGCAGGATAACAACCTTTGCAACACATATTTCCCCCACAGATGGCGCCAGTGACCCTGTCGCTATATATATATATATATATATTATATATATATATATATGCCTAGTCATATCTGGCAGCATTACCCCTTAGAAGTATTCTGCCATCTGGTGGCTACCACTTGTTTTTTAATCTTGTCTTTGTGTCTCTCATCGGCCTCTCCTTGCTTTTGTTGCTCCTTCTTTTTACTATTAAATTTAATTTTTATTGTGTAGTTTTGTGTCTCATTAATATATATATATATATCTATATATATATATTCATCTTTTTTTAATAAACTGGAGCTTTTTCTGTGTGCTCTTATCTACATTGTAATTTTTTTTGGGTTATAGGCTTCTTTGAACTGCTTATCCACTGACAATCAAGGACCACTTCTCTGTTAAGGTACTGCCACACTACACAATCCCGCTAGCGATCTCGTTAGCGTCGCATACTAATGAGATCGCTAGCGGGATTGTTTCTATATCGCTAGTAGCTACCTATTTTAGCGATATCGTTAAGGACGCTATCGCGGTTAGCGATCTCCTTAACGACTTTAGCGGTACAAAAGTACCGCTAAATCGCTAAAAAAAGGTGCCACACTTAGCGATATATACTTACCCAGCGGGGCGCCAGCGACGAAAATAGGGTCTGGAACGATTCCAGCGACGAGCGAGATCACAGCAGGAAGCTCGTCGCTGGCAGCTGCCGCACACAAACAACATCGCTAACGGGATCGCTAAATAGTGACGTTTTTTAGCGATCCCGTTAGCGATGTTGTTTAGTGTGGCATACCCTTAACTCCCAGGTGGTCTTTATTCACATGGCAGCAGTGGTAATGTCATGCAAACACTATGTAATCAAATAGCCAGTCTCTAGTCTTGTGTCCTCTACATCAGCAAAACTGCTGAGCCCAGCAATTAGCAGGAATTATTCATATTCTGTCAATGAGACATCACTGCAATAGCCAAGTGAACACAGGTCAGCAAAGTGCAGCAGTAGTGAAACTATAGGCAAGCAATGCAATTCAAACCTATAGGCTATTGACTTGTAAAACCAGAAAACCACTTTGACATCAACACTCCAGTCAAAAATAAGAAATAAGTCATCACATTGTGTTCATTTATGTTCCTTACCTTTACATTGTAATGACTTTGTGCTTCCTGGTATTTGCTGTTACTGTATATATATATATATATGACATCAAAAGGTGGCTATCCGCATGATAAAAATTGTTTCAGGATAGTAAGTGAATCGGTTGTATATTAATGAGCTCACCCTATGTAGAAGGCAGTTGGCAGCTGTACAAAGTAAAGCTACTCCTTAAAACATAATGGGCTTAATTATCTTAAAAATGAGTTATTTGTAAATCTTAACAATTTTCAAGCCCCAACATCACTGGTGTCCAATTAGAATTCTGCAGGGGGTCAGTCATCATTGTATGGCCAATACAAGTTTCAACTACAGCCCAGAAAAAGACAGCAGGAGATCTCTGTCATGGTATTATTCAGGTAAAAGATACTACGAGGGCATGTAGAGCTAGATCACATTATACAAAAGCTTTTCATGGAGTGACTCTTAAATCCCAACATCTCTTGTAATTACCTTCCAAAATGGAAAATGTGTTTATGAGCCTCTAAATATTATACACTAGATGATGGATTCTCACGGGGTTTTTTTTTATATGCCAAGCGTTCACATATTTCCTTTTGTCTTCTAATTGGCTTGTTTTGGATCAGTTGTTCATTATTTTTATTCCTATGCACTGGATAAGTTGCAGCTGAAATAATTATCCATACAATTCCATCAGTTTCCTTTCTAATTATTCAATGTTTCAATTTCGAATTTTTAAAGAAAATTTGATCATATACATATTTAGAGAATTAATTTTATATACTCTTTTTTTTACCCAAATCACTGTACATTTTGAATTTGCCTCTGAAATGTGTGCATGTTAGAATATTGATTGTAGAATTTAATTTCCTACCTCTCAAGCACCGATATTAATTGTCTAGAGGAAGCAATGGACGTGTTGCACAAAGCAAACAAGTCATCATCAGTTTTTAAGGTTCAAACATAAAATGTTCCTCATTTCCAACAGAAATATAAAACTGCTTTTGGTGCACATACCAGTGTCCTATGTTAATGCACTGTTACGATTCTCATGTTCTCTAAATTATTTTTCACTCCTCTTGAGTGAGCAGTTGCTCTTTATTTGAAATTTGCCAACACTATAGGTGCTTGATCATCCTTTCCCTCACTTTCCAACATGCATGCTCTTGCCCTTGTCCAGTGTTTTGACTTGCCTGAACCAAAATCTTGCATCTCTGTTAAGGCTTAATGACATGCAAGAAAGCAAGAATGAAGAAAGATCTGCCCCTACTTTCTTTAATCCATCTTGATGTTTTTGCATCTAGGAGTGGATTATACTTGACAAAAAGTAGACAAGATATTCAGAAAGCGGACACTTAGTCCGAAATTTAGACAACATCCAGTAATGCCGAAATAATCCCACAAGACATTTGTTTCATCATGGCTGTTGGCCATGAATACAGCACAACCTGCCGAAACATGGAGGTCTTTTATGGGCTCCTATCTTCTTTTTATATCTTTTTTTTTTTAACTCACAATAGAGTAACTGTTAAGCCTTATGGGATTATTTTTGCATTGCTGGACTTTATGTTTGAGACTAAGAAGTCTGTGGATGTAAGCAAATGTTCATGAAAGCTGTGAGTCCTCAACACCATAGCAGTGAGCTCAGTTTTGGTGCCTTGGGACACTTAATAGTTGGAACTTGTGAGTAATTTTTTGGTGGAGATTAATATTTAATGGATTTAAATTGCAAATGTCCTATTTGGTACATTATCTCTAAAATTAGATCAATTTGTTTGAAAATAAAGTGACCGTCTAAGCAAAGTATAGCATTAATAATTTTGAGGTGTCATAATCCCAAAATACGTACTATACAGTATATAATGAGACAAAATAATGCATTTCATGAAATGTAAAACACATACTTCACAAAACTATGCATTTCTCCAAGAAATTATGGTGGAACTTCATAAAATAAAATTTGTGCCCTGTAAAAAAATTTCAAAACATTTTTAAAAATCACAAAATAAGTATTAATGTTTGGACTTTTACTGCACCTTGACTTATATCACACATGAATAACTGCAGTGTATTGACTGGGCAGGAAAAATTCTCGGCATTTCATTATTGCTGTAATAATGCTGCAGTTTGAGAAGCAAGATACTGGAAGAATAAAGCATAGACACTGCAGTTTGCATAGGAAAGGCCATACCACAATCCTATCATTGTTACTTACGCCGTGTCACCTTGGGCAGGCACTTTGCTTCCAATAAATTGTACAATGCAAAGGAAATTTGCATCTTAATTGTGATTCCTGCCATGAATAATAAAAAAGGCAAATGGGTTGTATATATAATTTTGTATTACAGATATAAACATGAATATAGGATTCCATAACTCGGATCACCCCCAGTTAAGTAGCAGAGTAAAACTTTACATGGGCATTAAGATTTTACATATTCCAAGGCACCAAGACATTGTTTGCATTGTAATTTATTTTCTTCTATTATTAATATAATTAGTTTTTTTGTAAATTAAAACAGAAATTGGATAAATAGGAAAAGTGAATATCTTTTTGTTAAGAAGAAAATGCATACAAAACTATACTTTGTAAATAAGTGTTTGTAGATTTTACATAGAATATAGAACAATTTTTTAAAATTATTAATTTTTAAGTTGGAAATGAATAAAAAATTACAGGATGTTAGAATTCTAAACATATATATGATGAGCTTAAGATGATGTGGAACAAAGCCAAATTAGGGATCTATTTGCTAAAAATAGAGCAAGAGGGAATTTTTTAAGCCATTTTCTCACACAGAATACAAATTATATGCATGTCTTAACCAGAGATGAGCAAACCTTTCAAGGTTCAGATTGGTCAACGTCCTGATGTTCGCTGCACGGTTTGTTGAACGTAACCAAACCCCATTGAATTCAATGGGAGGCTAAATCAAATGCATAGACAACACTTTAAGGAGGGCCAACAAAATCCCCAAACAGCTCAAATTAGAGGCAGACACCAGGAAAAGTGGCATCAATTGACCCAGAGTACAAATAGTATTATTACGCAGAATGCATGCATTGTACAGGCTTGGGACAGGGCTTGGACCAGCATTTCTAGCTCAAAAATTCATCAGTAACAGGAGGATAAGTGAGAGGTGTCAGCCTGGTGCGCTGAGAGCAGTGAGAAATTCAGGTAACACATATGAAGGAGACCCAACTTGGAGTCCAAACATTTCCAAAAATTAGGGGCAGACAATATCAAAAGTGGCATCAATTGACCCACAGTAGAAATTTGATAGTGGCTCAGCAGCAGTTATCCTTGGGTCATGAATGGGGTAACTGGGTCTGGGAGAGCATTTACGGCTTTAAATTTATGTTATAATTAAAATTAGATGGTTGAGGGACTAGTTTCAGCCTGCTCTGCTGGGAGCCCTGATACCTCATGCAACAGCTCAAACTGTTTTTTTGTTCAGATGGAACAAATATCAGCCACTCTCTGCTCTCACGAATATCAGCTGGGTAGACAACAAATGTAAAAAAAAATGAAGGATAGTAACACAAGTAGTTGACTGATCAATTCACCCACAGCATATATTTGATGCTGGCACAGCAGCAGTCAGCCATGGGTCATGCCTGAAGTATCAGGGTCTGGGCCAGCATTTATAGTTTATATTTTACGGTAAGTTTAAATTAAGACAAGGTGGGTAAGAAACTGATGTAAGCCTGCTTTGCTGGGAGCCCTGATACCTCATGCAACAGCTCAAACTGCTTTTCTGCTCAGATTACACAAATATCAGCATTGTTGACTACTATTGTTAGAAACATTTAATAACAGTAACACGAGTAGTTGACTGAAAGTAAGTGCAGGTCTGCTGGTCTGGGAGCCCTACTGCTACAGGCAACAAACATGGATGAGACCGAATTTGGAGTCCTCACATTTCAAAAAATTATTGGCACAAACCAGTAAAGTGGCATCAATTTCCCAATAGTAGAAATAGTATAATAATGCTCTGAGACCCCTTCCACTACAGGCAGAAAAACTCTCACAATGCTAGCGGATATCTTACCTAAGTCACGGCAGTTCAGCCCGGCTGGGAGCGGAGCCTCAGTGACCGGAGGTAACTTCTATGACGTCACCATCGGTCACTGATGCCGCATTCCAAGCTGCTCATTCACCGGAGGTTCTCAGCCTGGACGGTCACATATTGGCAATGTTCAGGCTGAAAACTGATTATCCCCTAGACATGGATTACAGCGTGGGACAGAACGACAGACAGGTATGATATATTGTTATTTTTTTATTTTTGGTTTATTACAGAAGATTGAGGGCTTCGGTGGAATTAAGCATTAGGTGAGTATAACTGTGATTGTTATTTTTAAATGAAAGTATGTTTTGTTTTACTTCTAAGAAAGGACTTTATTCTGGTTGTGTGTTTATTTACAATACAACTATAGGATTAATAATGGATAGATGT
>JARQOD010000007.1:168043883-168221808 GCA_033576555.1 Oophaga sylvatica | reverse complement strand
AAAAATGCCAGAATTAAATTTTTTCAGTAGCAATAAATGCCATAATAAAAATAGACAAGTTTGGTATTGTTGTGATCATACCAAATTTGAGAATAATATTTCCACATAATTTTACATAAGGAACGTAAATGTTGAATTGCATTTATTTGCACAATTGAACCTCACTTGGATTTTTTTCCAATATGTTGAATGGCATTGAATGATAAAATGAATCGTGTCATTCAAAATTACAGCTCATCTCTCAACAAACAAGCCCTCTTATGACAATATGGATGGAAATTTTTTTTAAAAAAGTTGAGGCTTTAGGAAGAAGGGGAGGAAAAAAGAATGCACAAAAACAAAGGAAATTTGCAATGTCTGGAATGGTTAAAATAAACATTCATTCACAATGTAAATTATCTGCAGCAAATTTTAGGCACGCTTTGAATTCTCCAATCCTCAGAATGCCCTATCTGTCGCTGAAATGATGGAGTTTTTGATAAATAATTTGCCTTTACGTTTTGTAGCTGAGTAAAATATATCCTCTTACTATTAAAGTGCATTTACTAATTTTAGCCAAAAAGGTTATATCGTTTTAAGATTCTAATTTAAAAAAGATTGGAACTTCAGCAAAAACTTTCCCAAAGGCATCTTGTTTGTGCAGGAAAATGCAACTTCCCAATGGCTTCATATTGCCATTCAAAAGTTTGACAAATCAACATTGTAAATGTTGATCATCAGCCATAGTTTCCTGATTTAGCCTCATCTGATGATTGAATTTTTTCAAACTAAAAAAATAATTTACAGGATGAAAATTTACAACAAACGAGATGATAATTGATGCTATGAAGTCGTGGTTTCCAGAAGAGGATAACAATTTTTTTAAATAATTTTTCTAAAGTAGAATTTATTACTTACCAATGACATCTACATTAATCTGCAGACTAAAAGTCAAAATAGGAATGATTTAACACGATAAGATGTGACTGATTTTGAAAAGTTTAGTCAATCAAAGTGTCTGTGAAAAGAATATTCAACCTCCTTTGTCTATATAATTTCCTTAGGGTATGTTCACATTCTCTAGGCTAGGTTCATATAAGGCGATAATAGTGCCACAGAGAACTCCACCATTAACATTATATGAGATGTATTTGCATTTGGCTCTCTGCCACTCCATTACCACATAGCATTAATGTACCCTTGAACTTTATTTCAACGTGAAAGTCAGCATTTTGTAAAGTCAACTTCAGCAAAAATTAGAGACGTTATCCTTTGTTGATAGGAAGAAAATGCCTGGTGAAGCTCTAATATGTATTAGATTTGATTGTATAAATACAAAACAGTACTTCAAGAATATCATATAAAATGAACAGATTTTAGATACATTTTATTAATGACATATCAACCTATAGACCCTAAAGGGTTTGAATTAAATTAGAAAATCATAAATGCTTAAGTCCACAATCAGCACCACTCACCGCTCAACCCTACATATAAGTAAAGAGTAGAGATGAGCGAATTTGTTCGGATTCGGTTCCGAATACGATCAGAATCGAATATTGTTTTTGCAATATTTGTCGAACACAGTCGAACGTCATTAGAATCAATGGGAGTAGAAATTACCGAATATGTTCAGAACCGATCATAAGACATAAGTTTGGCACGAATAGTGTTCAAATATGGCTCGAATAAGTCAAAATCAGATTCGTAGACAAAATCCGAACAAATTCGCTCATCTCTAGTGAAGAAAACTGAGGTGTAACTGGCCCCATGGACAAGAACGTTGCTCTCTCGAGAAGAAAGCAGTTATGATTTTCTAATCACATCCAAATCTTTTAAACAGTTATTCCCCAAATAAATTGCTGATTTCTGTTGGTCTGACTGAGACTAGAATGTATGTCTGAAGTGGCAGACTTCCTCATCTCAGTTGGACCATCAATGATCAATTGGATGTGCCGCTTTAAAGGGTAAATCCCAATGTAACAAGTTATTTATGATTTCTGTGGATACCACCACTGGGATCCCAAGTGATTTAAAAATGGGATTCTTTAACCAGTAGAGCGGGTTCTTGCATGCCAACATCCTAAATGGAATGGAAGTGCAAATACTCAATGTCTTTTTGATTCATTGTCTATGCGACAGTTCTCAGCTATTTCTGGAAGTCCTATGAACAAAGAATTGAGTGGAGGTTGAGCATGCGCAGTTCCACTCCAATCCAGATGGGGCACTGCAGAATCCTATGAGATCATAGAATCATAGAATGGTAGAGTTGGAAGGGACCTCTTGGGTCATCTGGTCCAACCCTCTGCTCAAAGCAGGATTCCCTAAATCATCCCAGACATATGTCTGTCAATGTCCATCCCAGACAGATGTTTGTTTCTTTAAGAGCTCTCAGGATATCCACTTGATTGGATCACCTGGAGCGGTCTGATGGGAAGATGATTCAAACACTCTCAGTACCCCTTCATACTTACTATGATTAAGACGCAAGTTGAAACGTGTTAGCCATAAACACTTCATTGTGTGTGTCATGCTATTATGTGCAATACTATCATTGGTGAAAAATTTTTTGTAATGCCACTGTTTTTTCTTTGTTTAAAATGGCTCATTGAAAGCTACATTTTACTACCCAAGACAAAGTCCCTCTCTGGATTTCGCTGGATTTGATCTGTTCTTCTATTATAAAAAAAAGTCCCATTTTCATTCAAGCGAATGGGAAGAAATTTTCTCACCTGTCATCCGCGTGCCATCCGAGTGCTATTGGTGTACAATCTTTTTTTACTCAGAAGCTACTGTATTAATCTATTACAGGATCATTTAGTTTTCCCGGCTTACAGAATTCCAATATATCTGTAAAAATCAGATGCCATACTGATGGTCCATATGGAGACTGTTTTTTCTCTCACATCCATCAGATTTTGTAGTCAAATTGCAACATGCTGCAATTTTTTTAACATGCCAAATACAGCTAGAAAAAAAATATAGATCTGCACTGCCTCATTGAATAACATTGATCCGAGTGCAAGCTGATTTTATATCAGATTGCACTCGTTGAGTTAGACGCCAGTGTGAGCGAACCTTTAGAATGAGCTATGAAGAAAAGATTGTTTGTAGCAGGGTTCTCAAATACACAAACTTAAGATAATTCGTAATCTCCACAAACAATCTATGTTATAATTCTGAGCTTAAAGCTCTTGGGGGGGGGGCTCATGACCAGAATGCCCTTATTATAGTCTTTTTTCACAATTGGCAAAGTGCACTATCTGGCAGGTAGTATTCCTGCAGCTCCCTTGCTGACAATAGCAATTTGCTATTGCCAGCTGCAGTAAGCCATTCTTGGCTTCCTTTGTGCTTTCTCTGTGACTCTGCCAGTGAGATGGTGTCATTATGCCAACTGCATGATTCAGCAGGTACCAATCCAGAAGAGGATGAAACTGGCACCACAGGAGATCGGCTGGAGAGGTGATTCCTTTTTATTAACACAGTTGGGTGAGCATGATGTGGGTTGAGTGGGGAGAGACATATAATTGCAAACAATTGTCAGAAGAGTAGGAAAGGGGACATATAATTATAATGATTTGTAAGTTGAGAGAGAGGACATGTAATTGTAGTGAATTGGCAGTATTGGTTGGGAGAGGAAATGGAATTGTAGTGTATTGTGGGTGGGTGCTAGAGAAAACATGTTATTGTAATAAATTGGTGAAGGGTTTGGAGAGAAGAAATGTAATTGTAATAAATTGGGGTGTGGGGTGGGAGAGAAGACATGAATTACAATGAATTGAGGGGATACATGATATGGAATTACAATGAATTGGCGGGTAGTGAAGAGGTATAGTGGCTCATTAATTTATATTAGTATTGGCCAGTGGAAAACTGGCCAAAGTTAATGGGGGTGCAGTTTGGGGAGTTCTGTAGCATGCAAAGTTACTTTAAAAAGGAATGTCCAGCTCCGGAGTTAAAATCCAAGTATACTTTATTGAAGATCCATTAAAAGCTCATAATATGGCTGCTGTATTCATCTTAAGGTAAGCCCATGCTGGGCTACCAGAGGATAGCCTCGTGAGGTCTGGCGCATTTCGAACACTATGTGTTCTTAGACTCAGATGACCTCTGAGTGCAGCAAGGTCATTATATACATCTTTGATATCAATAAAGCAAATAAACATAAGAAAATAAATATAAAAACAAAATCAATAATGCAGCATAAACTCTCTTCTCAGATTAAGTCCTAGCTGCACAGCGGAGCCCAGGGTTCGGTTGCTCCCTATCATTTAATAAAGTTGTTGCAACTGTCCCCTTAACAGCATTTGACCGTCAGGGTCTAGCCGACCACGGCCGACAATAAGCAACTACAGCAACTAGAGGCCAGACTTAGGACCCTGGAGCAGGCCGCTTCGGTTGCTGATCTCGCTGCGATAGCGCAAGCTGCAAGTCTCATACACACTGCTGTGACAGCCGTTATGGCTCCATTGCCTCCGCTTGCTTTCCAGAAAAATTTTCTGGTGGCAGCAGATCCTGCAGAGGGTTTATTAATCAATGCTCCATTCAACTAGAAATGATGGAGGCACGGTTCCCCTCTGAAAGGGCAAAAGTGGGTTTTGTCATATCATTACTTACCTGCAAGGCTCTCGAGTGGGCTACTCCTCTGTGGGAGCAGAGTGATCCGGTAGCTGCAAATGTGGGTCTCGTTCTTAGAACCCTAAAAAGTTTGTTCCTCGGTCCTCAGGTTACACATGATATGGCTTTTAAGCTTCTTGCATTAGTGCAGGGGTCGACAAACGCCAGTCACTATGCCATCCAATTCAGAACCCTAGCTGCTGAATTGGATTGGTCTGAACCGTCACTAATCCCTGTATTCTGGAAGGGTCTGGCTGGGGATATAAAAGATGCTCTAGCCACCAGGCAGATTCCAACCTCTCTGGAAGAGTTAATTACTTTTGCCAACCGAATTGATGTGCGTCATTCAGAACGCAAGTTAGAGCTGGAGGTCTCTAAACATCTAATTTGGTTGGTACCTTCGTGCTCTAGACCAATTTCCAAACCAGTGGTTCCCGACACTAAACCTGAGCCTATGAATAGATCCAGGACTAGGAATAAGTCTCCTTGTCTCCGTCCGGCTCATCGCTTGGAGTATCCCAGTAATAAGGATGCCAAGCGGTCGGGAAACGTGCGGGTCTAACCACCGTTGGAGGAGGTGGGTTAGATTCAGAGACTTCTTCCTCCAAATTAATATATGAGGTGACTAGGGATGAGCTTTCCGATATTAAAATATCGGAAATCGGCCCGATATTTGCTATATCGGAATTCCGATTTCAGATTGCGATATTTTTTTCACATCGAAAATCGGAAATCCCATAATCCTTCAGCCTCTGAGCGCTCCGTGGAGCCAATCAGGAGCTGAAGAATTGCTGACAACATTGTGTAACTCCCCTAAGCTTGGTAGGAGGCATCTAAACTTGCTAGCTAGGGGCTGCACTGCGATTGGCTGGCTGATGGTGTGATCAGGCAGTATAAAAGGCTGACGTCTGCCATTTTAGCCTCCCTCTACTGTGAAAGCAGATAGGGATAGGTTGCTGTAGGAGATAGGGAGAGATCTCGGATCTAATAGCGATAAAAAATTGTTTTTCAGCGACTGTAGCAACTCCTGTGTGTTACAGAAGCAGTCTTTTTTCTCACTGACCCCGCTCAGTTTCATTTTTTGTGCTGTACAGGCTCTCAGTGAAGTGCTTAGTGAGACAGTGCAGCGTACATTCACTGCAGCTGCTGCAGCGCCTCTTGCTGCAGCACTGTGTGGTGTGTGTCTCACTGCCTTTTCACAACCTTTTCTTTTCATCCCTTAAATCCCCTTCCCCTATATTTTCCTAAAAGTGTAGCTTCACCATCCAGTACATTTTGGTGAACGCTATATAGGGATTTTTAAGTGAGGGGTTCCCCCCCGAACCTCCCCCCCAATACCTTATCCCCATTTATCCCTCAATTTTCCTGGTGCTCGGGTGCGCTTTGCACAGTTTAGTCACCTCTGCCGAGCAGACCACCTGTGTGCTTTTTTTTGGGGAGTGCAGCACCTACTAGGTCAGTCTTTGTAGTGACATCAGACTGCAGGACCCCAAGTGTGGCCTGTTCTATCGCGCACCCGCCAAATTTTTCACCAGTAAATTCATTCTCAGTGCCCCTATAAGTGTTACTTTACCTCACAGCATCTATTGAGGTTAAAGTTAAACACTATAAGGGATTGTACTGTGAGGGCCCAAACAACCTCTGTGGCTGGTGCTACACAGCACCTGGCCCAGTCCCGGAGAATCCTTTTTTTTTTGGTATCAAAGCAGTGTCCATTTACTGCGCTGTGACATCCGACCGTAACGTGTACACCAACACCACAAACACACGTTACTCTTTGTGTAGGCCACACTAGATTCAAATAAAGTGTAGCAGACACACCATCATACAGTGCCATTAGTGTTTCTTATAACTGTTTGTAGTCATGCAGGAATAAGCACACTAATCCCTAGTAATTACTTTCTTGCTGTTCTGAATCCATCAATAGAGATGAAGGCAGGGAGTAACAGACGTCCCCTTGGCGGCCGCGGAAGAGGTGCATCAGCAGCTAGACATGGTGCACTGTTATGTTTCGGTAGCTGAGGAGAAATAGCAAAAATAGCCGAAGTAGCAACACACCAGAGAGGCTGGAAACTACTGGGTTGCAGAACCCTAAACTAACCGCAACACTAGAAGTAACCGTGGAGCGTACCTACGGTGATCCTAGACGCCTCATCACAGCCGGAGAGATAGCTACACCTAAAGTCAGAAAGATGAAAGCTATCTGCCCCGTAGCAGAACCTCCAAAGAAATAGGAAACCCCCAAACATGTAATGGCGGTTAGACAAGAAGAAAATACGAACACAGACAGAAAATAGAATGAGCAAACGCTGGGGCCCAATACTGTCTAGATAGAAAAGTATAGGAAAGAATTCTGACTGCAACCCAAAAAACCCTGACAAAAATACCAACACTTCTGATTAACAAAAAACCTAAGATCACACGATCTCTACCACCTAAATCAGATCTCTGGTGTAACACACAGCAATTCAGCAAATAAAAAGTGACAAAGGAACAGAGCAAAAAGTGCAAAACACAAACTGAGCACAAATGCAGCGCCAGGACCCAAAATGGGACCAGGCTGAAGTCCACTGTAAGGCAGCAAACCAGAAAGGAAAATCCAACCAGAGGAAAAAAAAAAACAAGTCACTTATCTGAATGAGAGCAGGAATGCAAGCTGAGCTCCAAGCAAGACCTGGAAGAACAATTGATTACCGGCAAGGCTGATGGGAGTTCAGGTCACTTATATCAGACTAATCAGACCCAGCTGAAAGCCATTCAGCAATTGGTTCCCTACCCTCAGCAACCACCGGAGGGAGCCCCAGCACCAAAGTCGCCCCCAACGTGCTCACAACAGTACCCCCCCTTGAGGAAGGGTCACCGAACCCTCACTTTCACAACCAGGCCGATCAGGATGAGCTCGATGATAGGCACGGGTCAGTCTCCTAGCATGGATGTCCGAAGCAAAGACACAAGAATTGTCCTCCTGACAATAACCTCTCCACTTAACCAAATACTGGAGTCTCCATCTAGCAAAACGAGAATCCAATATTTTCTCAACCACAAACTCCAAATTGCCCTAAACCAAAACAGGGTCGGGAGGTGCAGCCATAGGAACCACTGGCTCAACAAACCTCTTCAATAAGGACTTGTGGAACACGTTATGGATCTTAAATGTCCCTGAAAGAAGCAAACGGAAGGAAACCGGATTAAGAATTTCCATGATCTTATAAGGTCCAATGAACCTTGGCCCTAAATAGGAATATTTCTTGAGGACAACCAAACCATGTCCCTCGCTTTAAAACGAAGACCATCAGTCCTATGCCGGTTGGCAAACCGCTGGGCCTTCTCCTGAGAGAGAGACAACCTCTCCACTACCTGGTCCCAAATCTGCTGCATACGCTCCACAATAGAGTCAACACCCGGACAGACGGAAGCCTCCGCCTGTCCTGAAGAAAATCGAGGGTGAAACCCAGAATTGCAGAAAAATGGAGACATCAAGGTGGCAGAGTTAGCCCTATTATTAAGAGCAAATTCAGCAAAAGGCAAAAAAGAGACCCAGTCATCTTGATCAGCAGACACAAAACATCTCAAATAAGTCTCCAAGGTCTGGTTTGTTCTCTCGGTTTGTCCATTGGTCTGAGGGTGAAATGCAGAGGAGAAAGATAACTGAATACCAAGTTTAGAACAAAATGTTCTCCAAAATTTGGAAACAAACTGGACTCCTCTGTCAGACACAATGTTCTCCGGAATGCCATGCAACCGAACCACGTGATGAAAAAACAAAGGCACCAATTCGGAGGAGGAAGGCAACTTAGGTAATGGCACAAGACGTATCATCTTGGAAAACCTATCACAGATTACCCTGATAATGGTCATTCTCTGAGAGACAGGGAGGTAGGAAATAAAATCCATAGAGATATGGGTCCATGGCCTCTTGGGCACAGGTAATGGCATTAAAAAACACTAGAGCGAGAGCAAGGCTTGGAACGAGAGAAAGTCCCACAGGACTGCACAAAGTCCCTGACGTCACGAGACAAAGTAGGCCACCGAAAGGACCGACTCACCAAGTCTCTGGTACCAAAAATCCCGGCATGACCAGCCAACGCGGAACAGTGAATTTCAATATCACACTCTTCTTCCACTGGTCTGGGACAAACAATTTCCCAACAGGGCAGTGTTCAGGATTATCCTCCTGACACCCCTCCAGAGCCAGTCTCAAATTGGGCGAGATGGTGGAAAGAACTACACCCTCTTTCAAAATAACAGCAGGATCAGTTAACTCAGGAGTATCCGCAAAGAAACTCCTTGAGAGGACATCACCCTTAACATTCTTAGTGCCTGGAAGAAAAGAAACCACAAAATTAAAACGTGTGAAAAACAAGGCCCACCTGGCCTGTCTAGGATTAAGTCGCTTGGCTGATTCCAGATAAACAAGGTTCTTATGGTCCATGAGGACTACCACCTGATGTTTGGCTCCTACTAGCCAATGTCTCCACTCTTCAAAGGCCAACTTCATGGCCAATAACTCCCGATTACCCACGTCATAATTACGTTCAGTTGGAGAAAATTTTCGAGAGAAGAAGTCACAATGGATACTCTTAGAGGTCTCCGAATCCCTTTGGGACAAAACGGCACCTGCCCCAATCTCAGAAGCATCAACCTCCACCTGAAACGGTAGAGAAACATCAGGCTGCCACAGAACAGGAGCAGAAATAAATCTCTGCTTAAGTTTCTGAAAAGCAGAAACTGCCTCAGGAGGCCAATTCACCACATCGGAACCATTTTTGGTCAAATCAGTCAATGGTTTAACAATACCGGAGAAATTACCAATAAATTTACAATAAAAATTGGCAAAACCCAAAAATTTCTGAAGAGCCTTCAATGTAGTAGGTTGAACCCAATCACAGATGGCCTGAACCTTGACCGGGTCCATTTCAATAACAGACGGAGACAAAATGAATCCCAGAAATGAAACCTTCTGTATGCCAAAAAGACACTTTGATCCCTTCACATACAGTGCATTCTCTCTCAAAATCTGGAACACAGTCCGAACATGTTTCACATGAGAGTCCCAGTCATTGGAAAAAAATCAAGATATCATCCAAATAAACAATCAGAAATTTATCCACAAAATCCCTGAAAATATCATTCATAAAGGATTGGAAGACGGAAGGGGCATTAGTAAGCCCAAAAGGCATCACTAGGTACTCAAAATGCCCCTCTGGGGTATTAAACGCCATCTTCCATTCATCCCCATGCTTTATGCGAATAAGGTTATACGCCCCCAAGAAGTCAAGCTTGGTAAACCAACTAGTACTTTTCACTCTGGAAAATAGGTCAGAAATCAAGGGTAATGGATATTGATATTTAACAGTGATTTTATTCAGGAGGCGAAAGTCAATACACGGCCTCAATGAACCATCCTTTTTGGCCACAAAGAAAAAACCGGCACCCAAGGGTGAAGAGAATGGTCTGATATGACCCTTCTCCAATGACTCCTTGATATAAGATCGCATAGCATCGTGTTCAGGTACAGATAAATTAAAAAGGCGACCTTTAGGAAATTTACCACCGGGCACTAACTCAATAGCGCAATCATAGCTCCTGTGAGGAGGTAAGGATACAGACTTACTCTCACTGAACACATCAGAAAAATCAGTCAAAAAGTCAGGGACATCCTGAGACTGGGGAGAGGCAGAAAAAACAGGAGTGTCAGTATTAACATATTGGCTGCCCCAACTGGTCACAGACACAGATTTACAATCCAAAACAGGATTATGAGTCAGTAACCAAGGGAAATCCAGTACAATAATGTCATGCAGATTATGCAACACCAGAAATTTGCAACTCTCCTGATGATCTGGTTCAACCCTCATTATCACCTGAGTAGAAAACTGGGGTTTATTCTCCGCCAAAGGGGTAGATTCAATGCCCAGCAAAGGAATAGACTTCCGCAGGGGTATCATGGAAAACCCACAATGTTTGGCAAAGTCAAAATCCAACAGGTTAATAGCTGCTCCTGAATCAACAATAGCCTGTGACGAAAATATGGACAGGGAGCAAATCAGGGTAACAGTCAACAGAAATTTAGTCTGAACACTACCCAAGACAACTGAGCGCGCAAAACGTCTTCCCCGCTTAGGGCAAACGGAAATAGCATGAGAAGCGTCACCACAGTAGAAACATAACCCATTGCGCTTTCGAAACTCATGACTCTGAGCCCCAGAAGTCACACCATCACACTGCATGGGCTCTGGAGCTGGCTCACAAGGCAACACTAACTCATGCATACCTCTGCGCTCACACAAACGTCTGTCAATTTGATTAGCTAAAGACATAGAAACATTGAGACCAGAGGAAACAGGGAATCCCATCATAATATCCTTTACATTTTCTGACAGCCCCTTCCGAAAAAGGGCTGCCAAAGCATCATCATTCCATTTTGTCAGGACTGCCCACTTTCGAAATTTCTGACAATACAGCTCATTGTCTTCACGATCCTCATTTAATGCCAACCAGGTCTTTTCAGCTTGATCAGTGATATTAGGTTCATCGTATAATAACCCCAGAGCCAGAAAAAATACATCAACATCATTCAAAACAGGATCTCCAGGTGTCAGGGAAAAAGTTCAAACCTGAGGGTCGCCGCGCAGCAGAGAGATGACAATTTGAACCTGCTGTGCTGTGTTTCCTGAGGATTTAGGCTTTAAGCCAAAAAACAACTTGCAGTTATTTTTAAAATTCAGAAATTTAGACCGATCCCCCAAGAATAAATCTGGCATGGGGATTCTAGGTTCCACAACAGGCAACCCAGCAAGATAGGCAGTAATCTTCTGAACCTCAGCGGCAAGCCGCTCCACACTGCCAGACAACTGTGTAAACTCCATTGAGGACAAAGAAAAAATTCCTCCTCAGCACCCAGAGAAAAAGAGGGAAAAATGCAACAAGCAGAAAAAAAATAAATACATTTCTGAGAACTCCCTTTTTTTTTCCTTTTTACTATTTTTCCCTTCTGTTGAGTACCTTAGAATTTTCAGTTTGGCCGGTAATACTGTTATGTTTCGGTAGCTGAGGAGAAATAGCAAAAATAGCTGAAGTAGCAATACACCAGAGAGGCTGGAAACTACTGGGTTGCAGAACCCTAAACTAACCGCAACACTAGAAGTAGCAGTGCAGCGTACCTACGGTGATCCTAGACGCCTCGTCACAGCTGGAGAGATAGCTACACCTAAAGACAGAAAGATGAAAGCTATCTGCCCCGTAGCAGAACCCCCAAAGAAATAGGAAGCCCCCAAACATGTAATGGTGGTTAGACAAGAAGAAAATACGAACACAGACAGAAAATAGAATGAGCAAACGCTGGGGCCTAATACTGTCTAGATAGAAAAGTATAGGAAAGAATTCTGACTGAAACCCAAAAAAACCCTGACCAAAATACCAACACTTCTGATTAACAAAAAACCTGAGATCACACGATCTCTACCACCTAAATCAGATCTCTGGTGTAACACACAGCAATTCAGCAAATAAAAAGTGACAAAGGAACAGAGCAAAAAGTGCAAAACACAAACTGAGCACAAATGCAGCGCCAGGACCCAAAAGGGGACCAGGCTGAAGTCCACTGTAAGGCAGCAAACCAGAAAGGAAAATCCAACCAGAGGAAAAAAAAACAACAAGTCACTTATCTGAATGAGAGCAGGAATGCAAGCTGAGCTCCAAGCAAGACCTGGAAGGCTGATGGGAGTTCAGGTCACTTATATCAGACCAATCGGACCCAGCTGAAAGCCATTCAGCAGTTGGTTCACTACCCTCAGCAACCACCAGAGGGAGCCCCAGCTCCAAAGTCGCCCCCAATGTGCTCACAACAGTGCACATCCAGAGCAAGTAGCAGGCCCAAGTCACTCAGCACCTACTTTCACCAGGCAGCAGTCATTTATGCGCAGCTTGTTAGAAGCACAGGGCCATAGGCTGATAAGAGAGGATCAAGTAGAAACCGTTGTTGGTTGGATGGCAGCTGAGGCATCCACCTCAATGAGCGCAGCATCCTCCCAGGACCTCTCCACCACATCGGATCAGGCCACTGAAGAGCAGCACCCATCTGCTTCTTCACAGCCCACTAAATTGCCCATACATTCAGAGGGCCAGGAGCCAACCTTAATCCTCTTCTCAGAATCTGTTGGCGTGAAATCTGTGTGCCAGCCAGACAGCATTCCTGCAGCTGAAGAAGAGGTAGTGTGCACAGATGCGTAACCACTGTGTGCGTCTGAGGAAGAAGTGGAGGGTGGGACAGTGCCCACAGTGACCAGACCCCAGTCAGCAGATGATGATGAAACTCAGCTGCCAGTTTCTGCTGATGAAAGTGTATTGGATGACGAGGTTCTTGACCCATCATGGCATGCTGAGGGGCAGCAAGTAAGTAGGGATAGCTCAGAGGAAGAGCTTGCAGGTGTGGGGCAGCGTGGACGTCCACGTGGGAGAGGAAGAGGGAAAAATTGGTTGTCTGTTTCCTCAACTTCAGCACCCGTTAGGATCAGGGCTCTTTTAAAGCGCACAAGGGGTGCGCCCAAGAGTTGTGGTGCATGGGCCTTTTTCGAGTTGCAGATGACATTACAGTAGTCAGATGCAAGCTTTGTCGACAAACTGTGTGGAGAGGGAAGAACGTCAGCAACCTTAATACCACCAATATGTTGATGCATGTCAGGAAGAGGCACCCTGTGGAGTGGCGGCATCACACCCAAGATGATTTGCCACCTGCAGCTGGTCCCCCACCTTCCATATCTTCAGCCACAGTGGCCACCTCTTCCTCCAGCTCGCAAACAGCTGCTCCCGCTTCCTCGTCAGAATGCCAGGGTGCATCTGCAGGCAGTGTTGTATGGCGGCACACTGTCTGTACTTCGTCAGCATCAGCATCCCAATCGCTGGCATCCTCACATTCCCAATCCAGTGTGCAGCCATCTGTCACACAGGTGTGGGAGAAAAGGCACCCGTACTCAGCAAACCACCCACAAGCACAGGGCCTGAATTCTCGCATTGCCAAACTGCTTGCAGTGGAAATGCTACCATTCTGGCTGGTGAGCAAGCCAGCCTTTATCGATATGTTGGGGTTTGCAATCCCACAATACAGCATTCCCAGCCGCTTCTACTTCAGCAGGCAAGCCTTCCCCGCCCTGCAACAGCATGTGGAGAGTAAAATTAAGCATGCGCTACAAAATGCAGTTAGTAGCAAGGTCCACCTGACCACCGACGCGTGGACCAGTCAGCATGGCCAGGGACGCTACATTTCCATCACCGCCCATTGGGTAAATGTAGTTGATCCTGGAACTGAAGTAGACAGTGCAAGTGCGCCGGTCCTGCCAACTCCACGTAATTGCAGGCCTCTCCTCCGTACAAATTGACTCCTCCTCATACTCCTCGTCAGACTCGCCTGCACCCAGACGTACCACAACAACCGATTTCAGCATTGCATCGGCCAAACATCAACAAGCCGTGTTGAAATTGCTTCATCTGGGTAATGATAGCCACACTGCAACCGAGCTGTGGAACACGCTCAAGGAGCAGAGCGACATGTGGCTTGAGCCACTCAACCTCCAGCCAGGTATGGTGGTGTGTGACAACGGCCGATACCTGGTCGCGGCTCTGGGCCTCGGTGGTCTGACTCATATTCCATGCCTTGCCCATGTCCTAAACATGGTGGTGCAGAGTTTCCTTAGGAACTATCCTGACCTTGAGGAGCTGCTGCACAATGTCAGATATGAGTGCTCTCATTTGCGGCGTTCAAGCATTGCTGCATCGCGCCTTTCAGCCATGCAGCGCAGATTTGGCCTGCCCGAGCACCGCATCATTGTTGACCTCCCCACCAGGTGGAATTCGACTTTGCATATGCTGCGGAGGTTGTGTGAGCAGCAACCTGCAATTATGGAGTTGCAGCTGCAGCAGGCGCAAAGTAGGCGACACACATCTCAGCCCTCCCACTTTACAACCATATAGTGGGCATCCATGAAGGACATATGCACCATTTTGAAGTGCTTCGAGGACTCCACTCTGATGGTGAGCACAGATTCTGCCCTACTCAGCCTGACTATTCCCCTTATATGCCTTATAGAATTATCACTTAAAGGACTAAGGGATGAGGTTTCTCATGAGGGGGAGTATGATGAGACACTTGCACCAACTAGGCAATCTTCATCAGCCCGGTTGGTACAAAGCTCTGTGGGTGCCTCACAAAGGTCCAGGCAGGACACTGCAAGGGAGGAGGATGAGGAGGACTATGAGGATGAGCTAGAGGAGGAAAGTACACAGCGCTCTACTAGTAGTCACCAAATAGAGCGTGGATGGGGTGATGCAGAGCAGCCAGAGCACATTCCTCCAGCTGGTGACAGTGATGCATGGCCAGTTGGCAGCCTTCAGCACATGAGTGACTTCATTGCTGCAGTGTCTGAGAAAAGACCCACACGTGGCTCGTATTCTCCACACAAATGACTACTGGGTGGCCACCCTCTTAGATCCACATTACCGGGACAGTCTTGAAAGCCTAATCACTAGTGTTGAGCATTCCGATACCGCAAGTATCGGGTATCGGCCGATATTCGCGTTATCGGAATTCCGATACTTAATTCCGATACTTTTTCAATATCGTATACCGGAATCGGAAGTTCCCATAATTCTTTGAGAGGCAATGTGATGTTAGTCAGCCAATGATGAATCTTATGAAGTGTGGGCACATCCTGTAATGCTGCGGTCATCTTAACTAATGGCATGGCTGTGATTGGCTGCTGAAATGATGTCAGAATGCACTATAAAAGGCGCCGCAGCCATTTTAGCGTCACTGTGCTGTGAACTCAGTTAGGGACAGAACGCTACTCTGCTCACTCTGAGGGACAGTTAGATATTGCGATTTTGTGTACTACTGTGCTTGAGGCAGGCTAGTTTACCAACCGCTGTGTAAAGCTTCATTTTGCCAGTGTTGTTTTAACAGCTCTGTGCAAGGTGTGTGTGTGACAGTGCAGGTGACGCTGCAGTTTGCTCTGCATCCACCGCTGTTTGTAGGCATCTGCACGTGTCACTGACTTTTTTTTTTTTTTATTTTATTTTGTGGAATTGGTGCAGCTCCATTATATTAGAAAAAAATCAAATCTATTAGTGTGACGTGCTTCCATCCGTATACAATACATTGGTTGCAAACACTATAGAAGTACAGAAAGGAGCCTTTCACAGCTACTGAACAGTTGTCTGCAGGGTTTACTGTAGTCTGTGAGCTTTTAATTTTGTGAGTGCAGATTACGCTCCAGTTAGTTCTTCAACCACTGCCGGTTGTAGTCTGCTGAGCGTGTGTCACTGCCTCATCCTTCACATTTTTCTCTAATTGGTGCTGCTCCATTTTAGTGGAAAAAAATCTAATCTATTAGTGTGACGCGCTTCCATCCGTATACAATACATTGGTTGCAAACACTATAGAAGTAGACAAAGGGGCCTTTAACAGCTACTGAACAGTTGTGTTTCAGTGTTCACTGTAGTCTGTGAGCTTTTCATTTTTTGAGTGCAGATTACGCTCCAGTTTGTTCTTCAACCACTGCCGGTTGTAGTCTGCTGAGCGTGTGTCACTGCCTCATCCTTCACATTTTTCTCTAATTGGTGCTGCTCCATTTTAGTGGAAAAAAATCTAATCTATTAGTGTGACGCGCTTCCATCCGTATACAATACATTGGTTGCAAACACTATAGAAGTAGACAAAGGGGCCTTTAACAGCTACTGAACAGTTGTGTTTCAGTGTTCACTGTAGTCTGTGAGCTTTTCATTTTGTGAGTGCAGATTACGCTCCAGTTTGTTCTTCAACCACTGCCGGTTGTAGTCTGCTGAGCGTGTGTCACTGCCTCATCCTTCACATTTTTCTCTAATTGGTGCTGCTCCATTTTAGTGGAAAAAAATCTAATCTATTAGTGTGACGCGCTTCCATCCGTATACAATACATTGGTTGCAAACACTATAGAAGTAGCACAAAGGGGCCTTTAACAGTACTGAACAGTTGTGTTTCAGTGTTCACTGTAGTTGTGAGCTTTTCATTTGTGAGGCAGATACGCCCAGTTTGTTCTTCAACCACTGCGTTGTAGTCTGCTGAGCGTGTGTCACTGCTCATCTTCACATTTTTCTTATTGGTGCGCTCCATTTAGTGAAAAAAATCTAATCTATTAGTGACGCGCTTCCATCCGTATACAATACATTGGTTGCAAACAGTAGAAGTAGACAAGGGGCTTTAACAGCTACTGAACAGTTGTGTTTCAGTGTTCACTGTAGTCGTGAGCTTTTCCATTTTGTGAGTGCAGATTACGCTCCGTTGTTCTTCAACCACTGCCGGTTGTAGTCTGCTGAGCGTGTGTCACTGCCTCATCCTTCACATTTTTCTCTAATTGGTGCTGCTCCATTTTAGTGGAAAAAAATCTAATCTATTAGTGTGATGCGCTTCCATCCGTATACAATACATTGGTTGCAAACACTATAGAAGTACACAAAGGGGCCTTTCACAGATACTGAACAGTTGTCTGCAGGGTTCACTGTAGTCTGTGAGGAATAACCACACTTAGGCCTTATAACTTTTCTGACTTTCTTTATCAATCTACCAAGATGAAGAAGTCAGTGAGTAAGGCACGTGGTCGTGGTCGTGGCCGTGGATTTGCAGCAGGGAGAGGACGTGGGGATTCTGTGGCTGCTGCTGCACCCAGTGACACAGCATCAACCAGTTTTCCCCGTGAGCGTTCCTTTATGCGCACTTTTGTAGGAGCTCAGCGTACCCCCCTGCTGCGTGAAGAACAAATTGAAGCCGTTGTTGGTTGGATGGCAGCCAATGCATCGACTTCAATAGCTTCCACCTCCTCTCAGGACCACAGCACTGTTGAACAACCATCAGTCTCTTCACCGCCTGCCAAATTGCCCAGGCAGTCAGAGAGCTCTGTACAGGAGCCAGCTGAGTCTCTGCTTCTGTTCTCAGAATCTGTTGGCTTGCAAACAGGGGCCCAGCCAAGCAGCATTCTGGAATGTGAAGAAGAGGCAGTATGCAGTGATGCGCAACAGCTGTGTCTCTCTGAATCTGAAGAGGCGGGTGAGCCAGTGCCGATGGTCAGCACACCGCAGAACGCATCTGATGATGATGAGACTCAGTTGCCAGTTTCTGTTGAGCATGGTGCTGGCCAGACCACCCAACAACAGCAGGTGTTGGAAGAGGGTAGTGGTGGAGATGATTAGGTCCAAGACCCAACATGGCGTGAGGAACAGGAAGGTGGTGGGAGCAGCTCTGAGGAAGAGATTGCCCCAACGGTCCAAACAGTAGGGAGAGGTAGGCTGCAGACTCGCTTGCCTGTAGCCTCCAGTTTGGCACCCGTTCGGAGCAGTTCTCTTCCAACAGCCAAACCGGGCGCTCCCAGGACTTGCTCTGCGTGGTCCTTTTTTGATACAGTTGCAGATGATATTTGCTATGTCAAATGCAAGCTGTGTAATCAAAAAATTAAAAGAGGTAAAAGTGTCAGTAACCTTAATACAACAAATATGTGGAAACATGTGCGGTCAAAGCACTTTGTTGAGTTACAAAGACACACTGGAGATGTAGGCCAACCTACAGCAGCACATACATCTTCAGCTCGTGTTGGAGCCTCTTCCTCCAGTTCACACACAGCTGGTTCGGCTTCCTCACAGGATCGCCATGGAAGAACCTCTGTCACTGTTGTCCAGAGACACAGTGTTATTCCACCCACAGCTGCAAGTTCCCTGTCATCCTCACACACCCAGGCCACAAAACAGCCATCGGTAGCACAGGCATGGGATAAAAGACGGCCATACTCGGCAAACCATCCACGAGCACAGGCTCTGAATGCTGCATTGCAAAACTCCTGTCCCTTGAAATGCTGTCATTCAGGCTGGTGGAGACTGACAGTTTCTGTGAATTAATGGCATTGGCAGTCCCACAATACAATGTGCCCAGCCGATTTTATTTCAGCAGGCAAGCCGTCCCTGGTCTGCAAAAGCATGTTGAGGCAAAAATTAAACATGCGCTACTAAACGCCGTCAGTAGCAAGGTCCACCTGACCACCGATGCGTGGACCAGTACCCATGGCCAGGGACGATACCTTTCACTCACTGCCCATTGGGTGAATGTTGTGGAGCCGGGTACAGATCTTGCGAGTGGCGCTGTATGTGTTCTGCCAACTCCAAGGATTGCCGGAATCAAGTCTGTCCACATTGACTCCTCCTCCTACTCCAGTTCCTCAGAATCATCGCTGCAGAGCCGTCACGGTTACCTCCACATGGACCCGTGACGCTTACCTGTTGCGACCGATATGAGCACAGCCGTGGCCAAACGGCAACAGGCCGTTCTGAAATTAATTCCCATGGGGAATCGAAGCCACACAGCGCAGGAGGTCTGGAATGCCATCAAGCAGGAGAGCGACGTGTGGTTTTTGCCAGCGAATCTCCAGCCAGGCTTGGTAGTGTGTGACAATGGCCGAAATCTGGTGGCAGCTCTGGGCCTTGGCAAACTCACTCACATACCATGTCTGGCACATGTGCTCAACTTGGTCGTGCAGAGTTTTTTGAGGGACTATCCGGATCTTGATGCACTGCTGCACAAGGTCCGCCTAGAGTGCGCTCACTTGCGACGTTCCAGCATGGCCAGATCGCGCATTGCAGCTCTGCAACGCAGATTGCGCCTTCCTGAACATCGCATCATATGTGACGTATCCACCAGGTGGAATTCAACGTTACATATGTTAGAGCGGTTGTGTGAGCAGCAGCCAGCAGTAATGGAGTATCAGCTGCATCAGGCGCAATCAACACGCAATTTGCGCCGTCCACACTTCACCATTAATGAGTGGGCCAATATGAAGGACATGTGCCACGTTTTGCGTGCGTTTGATGAGTCAACGCGGATGGCGAGTGCAGATGATGCACTAGTCAGCCTGACTGTCCCCCTTATCTGCCTGCTTCAAAAAACACTGCAAGCAATAAGGGATGAGGTTTTGGAAGAGGTGGAGGATGAGGAGTCACAAATTCCATCACCTTCTGGAAAGTCAGCGCAACGTGGTTCCTCACAAAGGGCTGGGCAGGGCTCACTTTGTGAGGAGGATGAGGAGGAGGAGTCAATGGAGGAGGAAGACATCGCTCCAGAGGGAGGTACACAACGCTCTAGTCAGTATGTAGAGCGAGGGTGGGGTGATGCAGAGCAGGCAGAGATACGCCTCTTGCAGAGGACAGCGTTTCTTTGCCAGTTGGGAGTCTGCAGCACATGGTTGATTTCATGCTGCAGTGCCTAAGAAACGACCGCCGCATCGCCCACATTCTCACGACGTCTGATTATTGGGTGTACACCCTCCTAGACCCTCGCTACCGGGACAATGTCAAAAGCCTCATCACACCGTTGAATCGGGAGCGTAAAATGCGGGAGTACCAAGACACACTGGTGCAATCCCTAATGTTCTACCTTACTGCCGAGAGCACTGCTGCTGCTACTGCTTTACAAAGCAGCTCTGTGCGTCGAGGCAGTGTAGAGAGCTCTGCAACAAGAGGGAGCACACGCAGTGCCTCTGCACAGGGAAAGACCAGTATGTTAAAAATGTGGCAAAGTTTTGTGGCAGCGCCACAAATGTCTACACCATCCGAGAGGGCTCCAGTCAGCGTGAGGCAACGTATCCGTCAGATGGTGACAGACTACTTGGCTTTGCCTCTCAGTGTACTCCCAGATGGCTCTTCCCCATTCAAGTTTTGGGTCTCTAAGCTGGATACATGGCCAGAGCTTAGCCAGTATGCATTGGAGGTGCTGGCTTGCCCTGCTGCCAGTGTATTATCGGAGCGCGTCTTTAGTGCTGCAGGTGGTGTACTAACAGACCGTCGCATGCGACTATCCTCCGATAATGTAGACCGGCTTACTTTTCTGAAAATGAACAAGGCATGGATCTCGCCAGAATTTGTCTGTCCGTTTTCAGATTAAATAACTGGTTCGCAACGTTATCCATGTCTCCTGTTATGTTCATCTTTCTACCACCTGAACTCTACTCCCTGGGCTCCAACACTGCCAGTTGCTGCTCAGAAGTGTCGTGTCCACAGAACAAAACACAAGCTCTACTGTTAGTGGGGTTCAGTAACGCCAGCTGTTCCCCTGCTGTGTGAACGGCAAGAAGTCTCCTGTTCCCGACACATGGACAGAAAAACACATGACCAACATGCTCCAAATAGGGAAGAGCCGTCACCCTGCTTGTTATGCTGAAAACATGAAATTGTGAAGTTTTGCAGGCCTAGAATGATAAATTTTTATGACAAATATGGACAAATAATAATTTGTCATCACAGCGCATATCTGCACATGTCTATTAGAAATGGTAACAAAAAATAAAACATAGTCTACTCTTCACATTTGAAATTAATGCATAAAAGTACATTTCATACTTATGAATTAATGCTTTTTAAGGAACTTTATCTGTACCTGTAAGATAATGCAGTCAATGGATGTACGAATCATTAAATCCTCATCATCATCATCACGAGTTTTATTTATGACAGACATTATAAAATACACATACTGATGCCAACTGTAACTTCAAACACCATATATGAAATGGCCAGCATGTAAACATGGTAATAATGTCCAATAATAAATTATTACATCTAGAAAGTGCATCATGAATACTGACAATAGGTAGTTATACCTGCAAGTGCTGTTGAAACAACCACAAGAGATATAAATTAATACTGGTATATAGGTATCACAGTGCATAGTTACTCATGGACAATGTTGATGTAATACTGTATCTCAATTAAGTCAGCGTCAACCATTAGGCTTGTTAGTCTTGTACATTGTTAAAGAGAGAACGTAATTTTTTTGTTTGTCATAGGTGGAGTATTACACATTAAATTATTACTGCTGTATTTTTTTTGCGTCCCTAGTGTGCAATAACGCAGCCTAACCTCACATTTTATAGTCAGCTAATTGCCACACGCTACCCTACCCTACGCGTGACAGTAGGAAGGTAGTGTTGACGGATAAAGCTTTGCGCAACCAGACATTCTTTTACCCTCTTCAACACTCTACAAGCAAAAAATGCATGATTTCAGCCGCAGACTTTATTGACGTACAGTATAACATCGGAATTACCCATCAGAGGCTGTCCACTGTCTGATACAGACATAGAATATACCTTTGCTATCCGTAGCCTTTGTTTCACCTACACTTGCAGGCACACACTTAAATTGTGACAAACAATGCCTAATTTTTTTTTAAATGGTTATTTTTTATCGTACATTATTGTGTCATCAATCATCACATTGATGAGTCCATGCTGGACATGTCATACATGCTATAGAAAGTTACGATTTTATGAACTTAAATAATTGAAATGTCTGTGACTGTCACATAAAATTTGCGATGATGATGATGAGTGACTATTACAAAATCCATTGTCTTCACTATGTTATGGTTTAACATAGCGTTCCTTAAGCATTATTCATAAAAAAAAAAATGGACTTTTATTCTTAAATTTACAACACTATATTTTGTTACCAATTTTTTGGGTGTTGTGTTGTTCCATTTATTTTTGGCATGTGCATATATGCGTTTATATTTGTATTTTCTTTATTTTTCCTTCTTGAAATTAGAAAACATGTGTATCTTTGTACCGTGTTAGCCAGTAGATATAAAAATATTTAGACTTCAGAGTCAGCAGTGGTTGATACCTTTTAATGGATAACTGAAAAGATGGAAACAAATTGCAAGCTTTCAAGGCTACTCACGTCTCTTCATCAGGCAAAGACTAAATAAAAAAATTAAGCATCACATATTTCTATACACAACAGGACACAGGAATAGTGCAATAGGTAAGACAAGTAAGTGACGTGTATCAGAACTGTCATTATCTCACAGGGATGAACATAAATATTGGAACAGTTCCTAGATAAGGATAGAAAGTTTGATTGCCCTCTCATTGGCGTCTTTTTTTGGGTTTTCATGACCCTGGAAGGGCATAGACGCAGATTCCTTAATTGATATAGAATGACATAAATCCATGTGATCTATTCATTCCATCACTAACAGTGTCAAAGGTCATGATGAGCTTATATTCTGAAACCTTTGTACGTTTCTCATATTTGAAGTTATATTTTAATACCAGTAATTCCATATCCATCATGCTATGACCGGGCATACAAAAGTCTTTTGCCACAGGTAAATTCATTAATTTATCTGTGATTGTGTGGCTCTGATAATTCATCCTTGTTCTCCTTTTTGTTGCCGGTCTCCCCTCACTTGTCCCTCCCTCACTTGTCTTAGCTATTCCTGTGTCCTGTTGTGTGTAGAAATATGTGATTCTTCATTTTTGGCTTTACTCTTAGCCTGATGAAGACACCTGAGTAGTCTCGAAAGCTTTGAATTTGTTACCATATTTTCAGTTAGCCATTAAACGTTATCAATCACAGAGGACTGTCAAGTATAAATATTTTTCTATTCTTGTAATTGAAATTCATCATTTTATTGTCGTAGTAAAACTTCATTTATTCTTGTTTGAAGTACATACATTTGCAATGGCCACGTAACAAGGCAATAACTCAATATTTTATGCCTACACCCTCCTTGACCCTGGGCTTCAACAGCGCCAGTTGCTGCTCAGAAGTGTTAGATGCACAGATGAAAACAATCGCTGATGTGTTTCTGGGGTTCAGTAACGCCTGCTGTTCCCTGCTGTGTGTCTGGCAAAAATTACTGCTGCTAACTACAACTTCTACTTCAAACGTCTCATACTAGGCCTCTGCCTACACCCTCCTTGACCCTGGGCTTCAACAGCGCCAGTTGTTTCTCGGAAGTGCTGTTAGCACAGTCTAACACTTGCTCCTGTGTTACTGGGGTTCAGTAATGTCAGCTGTTCCCCTGCTGTGTGAACGGCAAACAGTCCTGCTGCCTCCACCCTGTTCTCTTCTCATCCCTGGGTTACAACACCGCCAGTTGTTTCTCGGAAGTGCTGTTAGCACAGTCTACACTTGCTCCTGTGTTACTGGGGTTCAGTAATGTCAGCTGTTCCCCTGCTGTGTGAACGGCAAAAAGTCCTGCTGCCTCAACTTTAATTTCCATGGGTACCTTCTGCTACCCATCGGGTTCCAGTACCGTCACTGTTCTCCGCAGTGCCTTGGCCTAGGTGCCTCCATGTCGGTATCCGAGTTCCAGCAACGTTGCTGTCCTTGGTAGTGCTTTGGAGCACAGGTACCTCCTGCTTAGTAACGTGTCCCAGTAAGTCAGCTGGTCCTCGGTTGTGCCTTTGGCTCTTTTCCTTCTGCTGACCCTCCGGGTTCCACACAGTCAGCTGGTCCTCGTTACTTTCATTGGTCATTGTACCTTCTGCTACCCATCCGGGTTCCAGTACCGTCAGCTGGTTCTCCGCAGTGCCTTTGGCCTAGGTGCCTCCATGTCGGTATCCGAGTTCCAGCAACGTCTGCTGGTCCTTGGTAGTGCTTTGGAGCACAGGTACCTCCTGCTTAGTAACCGTGTCCCAGTAACGTCAGCTGGTCCTCGGTTGTGCCATTGGCTCTTTTCCTTCTGCTGACCCTCCGGGTTCCAGCACAGTCAGCTGGTCCTCGTTACTTTCATTGGCTCTTGTACCTTCTGCTACCCATCCGGGTTCCAGTACCGTCAGCTGGTTCTCCGCAGTGCCTTTGGCCTAGGTGCCTCCATGTCGGTATCCGAGTTCCAGCAACGTCTGCTGGTCCTTGGTAGTGCTTTGGAGCACAGGTACCTCCTGCTTAGTAACCGTGTCCCAGTAACGTCAGCTGGTCCTCGGTTGTGCCATTGGCTCTTTTCCTTCTGCTGACCCTCCGGGTTCCAGCACAGTCAGCTGGTCCTCGTTACTTTCATTGGCTCTTGTACCTTCTGCTACCCATCCGGGTTCCAGTACCGTCAGCTGGTTCTCCGCAGTGCCTTTGGCCTAGGTGCCTCCATGTCGGTATCCGAGTTCCAGCAACGTCTGCTGGTCCTTGGTAGTGCTTTGGAGCACAGGTACCTCCTGCTTAGTAACCGTGTCCCAGTAACGTCAGCTGGTCCTCGGTTGTGCCATTGGCTCTTTTCCTTCTGCTGACCCTCCGGGTTCCAGCACAGTCAGCTGGTCCTCGTTACTTTCATTGGCTCTTGTACCTTCTGCTACCCATCCGGGTTCCAGTACCGTCAGCTGGTTCTCCGCAGTGCCTTTGGCCTAGGTGCCTCCATGTCGGTATCCGAGTTCCAGCAACGTCTGCTGCTCCTTGGTAGTGCTTTGGAGCACAGGTACCTCCTGCTTAGTAACCGTGTCCCAGTAACGTCAGCTGGTCCTCGGTTGTGCCATTGGCTCTTTTCCTTCTGCTGACCCTCCGGGTTCCAGCACAGTCAGCTGGTCCTCGTTACTTCCATTGGCTTTTGTACCATCACCAACAGGACAAAGAAGGTTAAGACAAACTACAAGATACAGAACAAGAGACAGAAGAACAATAAGCAGAAGATCAAAAAGCAGAAGAACATTAAGTATAAGACCAAAATGAAGAGCAAAATATATGCTCTAAATTCTAAGCAGAAGAAGACTAAGCAGTGTATGGGGGTGAGTCCGTTCCTCCTCGTGGTGCCCCTGGAAAATGCCTGATGCTGCTGCAGGCTAAACTGAACGCGGACAAATACTGTTGTAATTAAAATCTTTCGTGACAGCAAGAACGGAAGGATGAAAATTCAGAGTTTTACAGATTACAAGTACAGGAATGTCTGTCACAAATAAGAATATGATGAAAAGGATGAATAGGAAGAAGATGAAGAAGTAGAATATGAAGAATAATAACTGTTTAATAAGAACAATATAAGTAATGTTAACAAAAAGATGAATAGCAAGAAGTTTTAGAAGATTAAGAAGGTGAAGATGAAGAATAATTTGATGAGAAAGATGATGCTGCTGAAGATTATGAAGGAGAAAGTGTGTGAAAAGTTAAAAAGGTGAAGAGCATGGAAGTTGTGATACAGACATATTTGACAAAATAGAAAAAAGGTTAACAACATTGTCAATTTCTTCGTCAATCCAAACGTATTTCAAAAAAAGAAATATTAATGCTATTCCATTGCATTGTGTTAAACATCTATGCCTTTAATGTCTCCTCAACCTCCCCCAATAAATTCTACATTACTCTTTGTTGTTTTCCTTCATGTACAATTAACCAACAAGGCAAGAATGGTTTTTTTTTAATTCCGATATTTTGTTCCCATAGACTTACATTGTATTTCCGGTATCGGTATCGGGTATTGCCGATATTTTTTGGGTATCGGCGATACCATTCCGATTCCGATACATTTGGATATCGGAAAGTATCCCTCAACTCTACTAATCACACCATTGAACCGGGCGCGTAAAATCCAGGAGTACCAAGATGCACTGGTTAATTCACTCATGTACTCTTTTCCACCACATAGCAGTGATGCACGTGCACTAGCAGGCACCTCAGTGCATCCTGGGCCCAATGGAATCCGTTCAGAAGCCGGTAGCAGAAGCAGTACATATGCTACTGACAGGTTCATTATACCAAACCTGTTCCAATGGTTTCTGAACCCGCAAATAGTTCAGGCACCATCAGCACAGACAGTGCAACGCACCAGGAGGCAACGTTACCATGACATGGTGGCACAATACCTCTTCACCCCTGTCAGTGGGCTTCAGGATGGATCTGCCCCCTTCAAGTTTTGGGTCTCCAAGTTGGATACATGGCCCAAGCTTAGCCAGTATGCCTTGGAGGTCCTGGCTTGTCCTGGTGCCAGTGTGATTTCTGAATGCGTCTTTAGTGCAGCTGGCAATGTACTAACAGACCAACGTATCAGACTATCAGTTGCAAATGTGGACCAGCTTACATTCCTAAAAATGAACCAGGCCTGGATTTCTGGTGACTTTTGCTGCCCTGGGCCACAGTACACAGGTTACATGCATGGTTGGTAGCAGTATGCATGCTCTGTCATGTGCCTATGTTGCACACAGCGTCATCTGTTATGCCCGTGCTCTGGCCTCTACTACCAACATCTAGCACCTGGTTCTGTGACTGACTCTTTCACCTCATACTGTTTTCCATTGGCTCTAGTACCGCCAGCTAGTGCCCATTTCTGTGACTGCCACTTTCACAGCATGCCGTGTTTCTGGGCTCTAGTACCGCCAGCTAGTGCCCTTTTACGTGACTGCCACTTTCACAGCATGCCGTGTTTCTGGGCTCTAGTACCGCCAGCTAGTACCCTTTTCCGTGACTGCCACTTTCACAGCATGCTGTGTTTCTGGGCAACAGTACCACCAGCTGTACCTCGTTAGACCAAAGTGGAAAAAAAGGATGACAGATGCCAAACACCTATAGGCAGAAGCACAAGAGGCATGATCCAGCCACGCCGGCTGTTTCGTGGCAGTGAAGTGCGGACACAGGTGCCTCCCCCAAAGGGTAAACCGAGTTCCAGCATCGCCAGCTGGTTCTCGGGAGTGCCCAAGGGCACGGGTACCTCCTGCTCCAAACCTTGTTTCGACAACGCTCGCTCTAACCCTAACCCTTACCCTACTAACCATAAACCCTACCCCAACTAATCCTAACCCAAAGAAAAAACACCGCTGTTAAGAAGATGGCGACCAGTTTTCCTGCTATAGTTTTCACTCTGTGCATTTTTCTAGCGATTTTTTTGCTCCTCTGCCTCTGCAAACTCCTTCCCCATTATCCTGAGGTGTTTCCCCTCCATTTTATCCATTATATAGCACTGTAGTGGTCATTTTGTAATTCCGATTTTTTTCTCCAATTGACCTGCATTGATATCGGAAATCTGAAATTCCGATATCCGATATTTTTCCAATATCGGAAATCTGAATTCCGATACAATATCGGGCAATATCGCTCATCCCTAGAGGTGACGTTGCTCTTCAAAGCAACTGCAGTTTCTGCCAAGGCGTGTGTTGACTCGGGGCAGATGGCAATTTTTTGTCGTTAACTTTTGCCCAGAGACATGCCATTCCTATGGAGAAACTACCCAAACCAATTAACATTAAGGTAGTCAACGGTTCACTGTTAGACACACAAATCACCCACCAGTCAATTCCCCTCACCATGTCATTTCCTCAGGGTCACCAGGAGGATATCTCTATTCTTATTCCCGGTGGATCACATGAGGTGCTACTGGGCCTTCTATGGCTACGTTGTCACAATCCACATATAAACTGGAACACGGGGCAGTTTATTCCTGGGGTGAGAAGTGTTCTTCTCATGGTATGGTGACATCAACCCGGAAGGTGGCCATAGAACCGCCAGCCCGTCTGGCTGCGCTTCCAGAGCAATATTGGAGCTTTGTGCATGTTTTTTCTAAGAAAGCTGCAGAGACTTTGCCTTCCCACCGACCGTATGACTGTGCTATAGATTTGATCCCCGGATCTGAGCCTCCTCGTGGTAGGGTTTATCCCCTGTCTGTCCCCGAGACCCAGGTCATGTGAGCTTATATCAAGGAGAACCTGGCCAGGTGGTTTATCAGAAAATCAGTCTCTCCTGCTGGAGCGGGGTTTTTCTTCATTCAGTAGAAGGGGGTGATTTGCATCAGGGGATTAAACGCAATCACCATCAAAAATAAATTGTTAAGGGCCTGCGGAATGCACCTAATAGATATTAAGGAGAGGTGCATTCGCAGCCCAGGGTCCACCATGCAGGCAGAGCCTGCTGCTAGTAAGATGGCATAAATAGGCAGTATAAGCGGACTCTGTTATCCCGCAGAGTCGCAGATGTAAACGCCGTAGCACTATATGGTGGAATAAGCGGTCTCTGTTAACTCACAGAGCCGCTGTTATGGGTCTGCGGAACACACCAAATATATAATGTAGAGAGGTGCGTTCGCAGCCCGGGGTCCACCGTGCAAGCGGAGCCTGCTGCTAGTAAAAATGGCATGAGAAGCAAACTCTGTTATCCCGCAGAGTTGCCAACATAAACGCCGTAATGCGCTGTGGCAATGAGTGCGAACTCTGTTACTCCACAGAGACGCTAGAAGGAGAGCCGCAGCGCTATATGGCGATGTGTGCGCACTCACTAGACACAACTGAGTGGCAAAGAAAACACGCTAGGGCGCTGACTAGCGTTGAAAGCGAACCCTGTTACGTCACAGGGCCGCTGAGAAAAAGCACTGTGTCCTGTAAGGCTCTCAGGTACACAGTTAAGTGCTAAGCGTACATAAAGCGTGATCATGTGCTAATGTCATCGCGGGAGTCACCCGCAATCTATGGCGTCTGAACGCCAGACCCTGAATACGGCAATCAAAACTCCTCACCGGTTATGCGGTAATCTAGGGCATCTAGGACACCGACCCTGACCAGCTACCATACCAAACTCCTCACCGATTAAGTCGGTATTCTAGTGGCTTATTTCAGCCGGGTCCCTATCCACACATACACATGACCACACTGGCGCATAGCATACAATGGTTGATATTAGCGCATGGCGGCCCAGCCATGCTACCCTTTTATAGCAACAGCTACAGAACCTTCCAGGAACAAGGACCAATGAGAAACTGTTACAAACACATGTAGCTACATGACCTTCCTGGCGGACCAATAGGAGCCGCTGCAGCACCTGAACATGTGACCCCTGATCTCCAATGAGAGATCTCACTCTGGGCATGCTCAGAAGGGAAAACGCAGGACTTTGTCCCAAAGACATCTGCTCCAGCACTGGCTATAATAGCAGATCCAGGAAAGGCAGCAGCAAGTCACTGCACAGTAGTGGAGTGGGCAAGACGCTTGGAACAAGTCTCTGCTGAGCAGGCTCCACTGCGGCCGGAGATGAATGGGAGACCGCAGCGGGACGGGTTCGAGACTCCCCTTGTGCAGCAGTGGGAAATCGAACCCTAACATTACCCCCCCTCCTAGGGCCCCCCCTTCTTTGGGCCTCGCTGCGCTCAAAGGCAGCAATGAGCTGCGAGCGTGAACATGCTCGGCAGGTTCCCAGGATCTATCCTCAGGCCCATAACTCCACCAAATAAAATTTTTTTCCTCGTACCACCTTGCACCCAACAATGGCGTTCACCTCATGATCGTCGGTAGATGAACCCGACGTCCCGGCAGATGACTCGGAAAACCGGGAAATGGCCATGGGTTTCAAGAGGGACACGTGAGAGGTGTCAGTGATACCAAGGCAAGGCGGAAGGGCTAGGGGTAAACCACCGGGTTCACCTGCTCAAGAACTTTAAAGGGGCCCTAAAAGCGAGGTGCCAACTTGGTGGACTCTACCCGTAGCCTGATGTTTCAGGCAGAAAGCCACACTAGGTCACCCGGAGCAAATGTAGGAGCGGGGCGCCGATGGGCATCGGCCGAAGACCTTATCCTCTCTTTGGAGGCCTGAATGGCATCCTGAGTGCGGTCCCAAATGTCCCGTGCCTCCACAGCCCAGTCTGCCACCCTGGAATCGGCGGAAGACACGGGCACAGGCACTGGTACCCGCGGATGCTGACCGTAGTTCAGGAGGAATGGGGTCTGTCCGGTGGAGTCAGCCACAGCATTATTTAGAGCAAACTCAGCCCACGGTAGCAAGGATGCTCAGTCATCCTGCCTGCCAGAGACAAAATGTCGCAAGTATGTGACCAAGGTCTGGTTGGCCCTCTCTACCAACCCATTCGTCTCGGGATGGTATGCAGAGGAGAGATTCAACTCAATGCTGAGTAGACGACACAGCTCTCTCCAGAACCGAGACGCAAACTGGGGACCTCGATCACTGACAATTTTGTCTGGCATACCGTGTAGGCGGAAAATATGCCTAATGAATAATGCTGCCAAGGCCCTTGCAGACGGTAACCATGGTAACGGCACTAAGTGCACCATTTTGGAGAAGTGGTCGGTTATCACCCAGATGATGGTGCAGCCCCGAGACTTGGGTAAGCCCACCACAAAATCCATCCCAACCATCTCCAAGGCCTGTCTGCCACCGGTAAAGGAAAAAGTAACCCAGCTGGCCGTTGTCGAGGGGACTTATTCTTGGCGAGGAGACGCACGCCTGAACGTATTCCCTGACGTCACGGGACATCTGCGGCCACCAGTATGTCCTCGCCAGCAACTCAGAAGTCCTTTTGGTCCCAAAATGTCCACCCACCCTGGACGAATGTGCCCAAGAGAGTACTTCCGGTCGCAAATTGGTGGGCACAAAAGTCTTGCCCGGAGGCACAGACTCAAGCGAAACCGGAGCCACCGTTCTTAGGCTTTCTGTGGGGACAATCAGCCGAGGCTCCTCCTCCACCTCCTCAGAGGACACCACGGAGCGGGATAGAGCATCTGCGCGAATGTTCTTCTCACCGGAGAGGAAATGGAGGGTGAAATGGAACCGGGAGAAAAACAAGGACCATCTGGCCTGACGGGAATTTAGCCGCTGGGCTGTCTGCAAATACACCAAGTTCTTGTGGTCTGTGAACACTTGGAAGGGGAAGCGAGCCCCCTCCAGAAGATGTCGCCACTCGGAGAAGGCCAACTTCATAGCCAGTAACTCCCTGTCCCCGATGGAATAATTCCTCTCTGCTGGTGTAAAGGTTTTGGAAAAGAAGAAGCAGGGATGCTTCTGACCCTGGGCATCCTTTTGAAAAAGGACTGCTCCAGCACCAACAGAAGAGGCATCCACCTCTAAGATAAACGGTTTATCGCCATCGGGGCGATGTAAGATGGGAGCACTGGCAAAATGCGACTTGATGGAGGAGAACGCCTTGGTGACCTCCTCTGACCACAACTTGGGATTAGCTCCCTTCTTGGTGAGGGCTACCAAGGGAGCTACCAAAGTGGAGAAGTGGGGAATGAATTGGCGATAGTAGTTAATGAACCCCATAAAGCGCTGCACCGCCTTAAGGGAGTGGGGTTCTTGCCAATCCATCACAGCCTGTAGTTTGGTAGGATCCATAGCCAATCCCTGGGTGGAGATGATATAGCCCAGAAAAGGTAGAGACTCCTGCTCAAACATGCACTTCTCCAACTTCGCATATAGGGAATTTGCTCGCAAGAGGTCGAAGACCTAGCAGACATCTCTCCGGTGGGAGGCCATATCTGGAGAAAAGATGAGAATGTCATCCAGATAGACTACCACCGAGGTGGTCAACATATCCCGGAAGATGTCGTTCACAAAGTCTTGGAAGACAGCTGGAGCATTACAGAGCCCAAAGGGCATTACCAGATATTCATAATGCCCATCCCTGGTGTTAAATGCCGTCTTCCACTCGTCCCCCTCACGGATGCGAATCAGGTTATACGCACCCCGCAGGTCTAGCTTAGTAAATACCCTTGCTCCCCGAAGCCTGTCAAAAAGCTCAGAGATTAGCGGCAAAGGATACTTACTTTTCACGGTGATAGCGTTGAGACCCCTATAATCACTGCACGGACGTAGTTCTCCGTTCTTCTTCTGCACAAAGAAGAACCCCGCTCCCACTGGTGACACCGACTTCCTAATGAATCCCCTTGCCAAGTTCTCCTGAATATATTGGGACATGGCCTCTGTGTCAGGAAGAGAGAGGGGATAGACCCTTCCTCTAGGAGGCTCAGCTCCAGGCAAGAGGTCGATAGGACAGTCATAGGGGCGATGAGGCGGAAGAGTCTCCGCAGCCTTCTTTGAGAAAACATCGACATAAGACCAATAGACTTTGGGAAGAGGAGAGAGGTCTATGGGTATCTCAGTGGTGTTGACCTGCACGCTGTCCCTAATGCATCTGCCTTTACATAAATTACCCCAACCCAGAATTCTCCCTGAAGCCCACTCAATATGGGGAGAGTGGTGGCGGAGCCAGGGTAATCCCAACAAAACCTCATCTATACCCTCAGGGAGGATAAAAAATGATATATTCTCCTGATGGGAAGGAGACATAGACAAGGTGAGTGGGACAGACTGATGGGTGATTTGTGAGGGCAGAATTTCTCCGTTCAACACCCGAACCGATACTGGTTCAGCCAGCAACACCAAAGGCATGGTGTGGCGAGAAGCAAAGGAGGATGACATAAAATTTCCCTCTGCCCCAGAATCCACACACAGCTTGACGGGTAGGGTGGTAGAACCGTGGGTAATTATCTCCTTGAGGAGCACTTTACGGGCAAAACTCATGGCGTCCAGTGACCCTGTTCCTACGGTTACTGGGCGCGACCGCTTCTTCAGCCGCTGTGAACATCGGTTGGCAAAATGTCCCTGCTGCTGGCAAATATAACAAATCGGGGATGGACGAGTGACCCAAGATTTAGATCCTGCAGGAGCAACCTCCTGAAGGTCGGGCGCCTGAACAGGCGACTCCAGAGGGTTGGTGAAGGTAGGAGCCAACTGGACCCTCTGCCTACACTGGACACGTTCCAGCCTCCGCTCGTGGAAACGGAGGTCGACGCGGTGGAAATAGCGATAAGCTTCTCCAGTGTGGCAGGAATCTCCCTAGTAGCCAAGGTGTCTTTCACATGACCCGCCAGTCCTCTCCAGAACACGGAAATGAGGACTTTATCTGGCCACTCTAATTCCGAGGCCAGAGTCCGAAAATGGAAGCAAAATGGCTGACCAAAGCCGAACCCTGGGTACTTGCCAGCAGTTTGAGCGCCGCATCGTGGGTGACCTGAGGTCCTAGAAAAACCTTTTTCAGAGCCTCCAGAAAATGAAAAGCGCTCTGCACCACACGGTCGTCGCGCTCCCACAGCGGCGTTGCCCACTCCAACGCTCTGCCCGACAGAAGAGCTATCACAAAGCCACTTGTGCCCGATCCGTGGGGAAACGTGCAGCCAGAAGCTCGAGGTGTATGGAGCATTGACTTACGAATCCCCGACATTGCTTGCTGTCACCAGCAAACTTGTCTGGAAGCGGGAGGTGGGACAATGTAGGGACAGAGGTGGCAGAGGACAAACTGGCTGCAGCTACACTAGCAGCCTGAACAGCGACTGCGGTAACGTCCACAGCTGAGGTTGTGCGCTCAAGAGCCGCCAACCTACACTCCAGCTGCTGGATGTACAGCTGTAATCGCTGTTCATCCGCCATTTTACTAGCCAGACCCTGGCGCTAATATTATGTTATGGGTCTGCGGAACACACCAAATATATAATGTAGAAAGGTGCGTTCGCAGCCCGGGGTCCACCGTGCAAGCGGAGCCTGCTGCTAGTAAAAATGGCACGAGAAGCAAACTCTGTTATCCCGCAGAGTTGCCAACATAAACGCCGTAATGCGCTGTGGCAATGAGTGCGAACTCTGTTACTCCACAGAGCCGCTAGAAGGAGAGCCGCAGCGCTATATGGCGATGTGTGCGCATCACTAGACACAACTGAGTGGCAAAGAAAACACGCTAGGGCGCTGACTAGCGTTGAAAGCGAACCCTGTTACGTCACAGGGCCGCTGAGAAAAAGCACTGTGTCCTGTAAGGCTCTCAGGTACACAGTTAAGTGCTAAGCGTACATAAAGCGTGATCATGTGCTAATGTCCTCGCGGGAGTCACCCGCAATCTATGGCGTCTGAACGCCAGACCCTGAATACGGCAATCAAAACTCCTCACCGGTTATGCCGGTAATCTAGGGCATCTAGGACACCGACCCTGACCAGCTACCATACCAAACTCCTCACCGATTAAGTCGGTATTCTAGTGGCTTATTTCAGCCGGGTCCCTATCCACACATACACATGACCACACTGGCGCATAGCATACAATGGTTGATATTAGCGCATGGCGGCCCAGCCATGCTACCCTTTTATAGCAACAGCTACAGGACCTTCCAGGAACAAGGACCAATGAGAAATTGTTACAAACACATGTAGCTACATGACCTTCCTGGCGGACCAATAGGAGCCGCTGCAGCACCTGAACATGTGACCCCTGATCTCCAATGAGAGATCTCACTCTGGGCATGCTCAGAAGGGAAAACGCAGGACTTTGTCCCAAAGACGTCTGCTCCAGCCCTGGCTATAATAGCAGATCCAGGAAAGGCAGCAGCAAGTCACTGCACAGTAGTGGAGTGGGCAAGACGCTTGGAACGACATCTCTGCTGATCAGGCTCCACTGCAGCCGGAGATGAATGGGAGACCACAGCGGGACGGGTTCGAGACACCCCTTGTGCAGCAGTGGGAAATCGAACCCTAACAGCTGCTGTAACAAAGACTGTGTCCTGTTAGACTCACAGGGAACACAGATGACTGCTAAGCGTATTGCAGTCTGTAGTCATGCAATCAGAACCCAAGCAGTAATCTCCTCACCGGAGTAGCCGGTATTCTAATGGCGTTTTCAGCCGAGCCCTGAACACGTGCATACAATCTCCTCACCGGAGGTGCAGGTATTCTAGGGGCTTATTTCAGCCAGACCTAACCACAAGCATACATGACCACACTGGCGCAAGCACGTAACAGATTTGATACTAGCGCACAGCCGTGCGGTAAGGAAAGCCTTTTATAGCAGCCACGAGAAAAAGACCTTCCAGGAAGGACCAATTGGAAGCTGCTTCAGAACATCAACAGCCGCAGGACCTTCCTGAAGGACCAATAGGAGTGGCAGCTGGATCTGAGCATGTGACCCCTGATCTCCAAAGAGAGATCTTGCTCTAGGCACACTCAGATGAAGCAACAAAGGACTTAGTCCTAAAGACGTCTGCTCGCCACTGACCAGTACTGGCTACAATAGCAGAACCTGAAGAGGCAGCAGCAAGTCTCTGCACAGTATTAGACCGGATGAGATGCTGGGACCGACGTCTTGGCTGAGCAGGCTCCACTTCGGCTGGAGATGGATAGGGACCGCAGCGGGACTGGTTCGAGACTCCCCTTGTGCAGCAGTGGGAACTCGAACCCTAACATAAATATCCTCTACCACTGATCTCTGAATTATTTGACAGACTAAGAGGGGCTAAAATTTTCACAAAATTGGACCTGCGAGGGGCATATAACCTCATATGAATCCGTGAGGGCGACGAGTGGAAAACGGCTTTTAACACTCGTGATGGCCACTACGAGTACCTCGTCATGCCCTTCGAATTGTGTAATGCTCCCGCTGTTTTTCAGGATTTCGTCAACGATATCTTTTGGGATCTTTTGCTATCCTCTGTGGTAGTATATCTTGACGATATCCTGATATTTTCCCCGGACCTCTCCACACACAGAGAGGTTGTTCGCAGCGTCTTTGAACGCTTATGCGCAAATTCTCTGTATTGCAAGCTGGAGAAATGCCAGTTCGAACTGGAGTCTTTACCGTTCCTGGGATACATCATATCCAGTAAGGGCTTGGCCATGGATCCTCAAAAGTTGGTAGCCGTACAGAATTGGCAGGAGCCCCATTCTCTGAAGGCGGTACAGCGCTTCATGGGGTTTATCAATTATTATTGGCAATTTATACCTCATTTTTCCACAATGGTGGCTCCTTTGGCTGCTTTAGCAAAGAAAAGTGCCAACCCTAAGAATTGGTCTGAGGAGACATCTGAGGTGTTTTGGGAGATTAAATCTCATTTCTCTAAAGCTCCCGTCCTCCATCGTCCGGATGTCGACAAGCCGTTTTTTCTTGAGGTCGATGCCTCCTCAGTAGGAGCAGGAGCGGTTCTTTCCCAAAAGAATGAGCAGGGTCAGAGAAGACCATGTTTTTTCTTCTCCAAGACCTTTTCTCCAGCAGAGAGGAATTACACGATTGGGAATAAAGAATTACTGGCCATAAAATTGGCTTTTTCTGAGTGGAGATATCCCTTTCGTGGTATATTCCGATCACAAGAACCTCTACAGACGGCACAGCATCTTATCTCGAGGCAGGCTCGGTGGTCCCTCTTCTTTTCCAGATTCAATTTTTCCATCCACTTTTTATAAGGGGAAAAGAATCCTCGGGCGGACGCTTTATCTCGCTCTATGGATACGACTGAGGACGATGACGAGCCCAGACTTATCGTTCCTCCTGGGAGTATGCGGACGGTGGCACCGGTGACCTTGGATCAGGTTCCACCCGGGAAGACGTTTGTGCCTACTAATTTTCAAAATGAGGTGCTCTCTTGGGCACATGCCTCTAAGATTGGAGGTCATTTTGGAGTCAAACGTACCACTGAGTTTCTCCAACTGTCGTATTGGTGGCCTCAGCTACTCCAGGATGTTAAGGAGTATGTCCAGGCGTGTATCTCCTGTGCGAGAAATAAGGCATCCCGTCAGAGACTGGCTGGTCTTCTCCATCCGTTACCTGTGGCGGATAGGCCTTGGGAGCTGATTGGGATGGATTTCGTGGTTGAGTTACCTAAGTACCGGGGTAATACGATTATATGGGTGGTCTCTGACCACTTTTCTAAAATGGCTCATCTGGTACCTTTGCCAAGAGTTCCTTCTTCCCAGGTTCTGGCATCACTGTTCATTTGCCACGTTTTCCATCTTCACGGAATGCCTGATACGATTGTCTGCGATTGAGGTCCACAGTTCACCTCTCGGTTCTGGAGAGAATTGTGTAACCTGCTCAGTATTGAACTGAATCTTTCCACTGCTTATCACCCGGAGACCAATGGTCTGGTGGAACGCACTAACCAGACGCTTGTGACATACTTGCACCATTTCGCTTCTGCCAACCATAGTGATTGGGCGATATTGCTTCCTTGGGCAGAGGTTGCACTAAATAATGCAGTGGCGGATTCCACTGGTCAGACTCCGTTTCTTTTGAATAATGGCCAGCACCCGCGTGTTCCGGTCCCTATGCCAGTTAGCTTGGGGAGCCTGGAGTCAGAGATTGGGCTACGGAGGCGCGGGACGTTTGGGACCATAAGCATGATACGTTATTGGCATCCAGTAACCAGAGGAGACAGTCGGCTGACACTCATCGCCGTCCAGCCCCCCCGTGTTCGCCCCAGGAGACAAGGTCTGGCTCGCGGCTCGCAATATCAGAGTATGCGGGGAATCTGCTAAGTTTGCCCCCCCCGTTTTATTGGTCCTTTCAAAATCTTGACCCAAGTAAATCCCATAGTGTACCGTTTACAGTTGCCCCGGCACATGAAGATTCACAACACTTTTCTTGTATCGCTCCTTAAACCCGTTCGTCTGACAAAATTCTCAGAACCTCTACTTGATTCTGTCACCAGGGGTGATGATTTCGAGGTACAGGTGATTGTGGGGTCTAAGATAATTTGGCGAAAAAAAGTTTTATCTGATACATTGGAGGGATTGTGGTTTGAGGACCGCACTTAGGAGTCAGTGGACCATTTTCATGCCCCCTTGCTCATTGAGGAATATGAGCGTTATGTGGGGGGATAATGTTAAGCATCAGGCAAAGGCTGGATTCAAACTTGGATCTGAGGAGTCTGTGGTCTCCCATCCTAGTCCAGCCAGGGTAGATGCTGCTCAGCTTCGCAGTTGGTCCTAACGCCTAGCCAGTACAAGAGAAGTACAAGCTGTTGCGAAGGTATTTGTTCCTAGGAGTGTTCAGCTTAGGTTGCAGAAATGAACAGGGCTGCCACAGTCTAAGTCCAGGATTCTCTGCACTGAGCATGCCCTGACATGGCGGACCGTGATTGGTGAGTTGGTATCAGCTGATCCGGTGACCTGGCACCGCCTGATTTGTCACGGGTGATGTCATCAGTGATGCCATTAACGAGATGGCTGGGGGCAAGGCTTAGCACTTAAATAGCTTGATGGCAAGCACGTCGGCGCGGTCAGATCATACTAAATAGGTCGTGCTCATGTGTGGACATACCAGAATCTGGACTCCACGTGCTCTCTAGCTTTGCTCTCTGGGACCTGCCGATGCCAAAGTTCGCTCGGCTAATTAGCACAGGCCCTTCAGGCAGGTTAGCTTATGCCAAGCAGGTAGCCAATGTGGTGCAGTCTAGCTCCAACAAGAGGGTAACGATACACCCTGAGCAGAATGCCGGGTGCGTAACTTGGTCATCGCCTGCCAGCTGAACAGAGAGTTGCTCAGTCCGGTCGCACATCGGCTGGCAGCACGTACGCCTGGCGTGAGTCGCATACACTTCCTAATCGGCTGGCAAGTGGCTTCTGTGCAGTTAACAGGGCTACGTCTACGCCAGTCTGCAGCACATCTCCCGTGAGGTTAACGGAGATAGTGCAAATCCAATATCTTGCTTAAGTGTGAAGTAACACAGGCAAGACCTTAATATTTCTGTTGTCAGTTTTCACCCTCATACCTGAGGGGTGTTCGGCCGCAGCATCTCTAGCTGCACCGCGGACCCCAGGGTTCAGTTGCTCCCTATCATTTAATAAAGTTGTTGCAACCGTCCCCTTAACAGTGCTTGTTATGTATGGTCCAGCCATCATTGTAATAAATAAGGTTTCTATATAAAACGGCATCAGCCACTATCTGTCTAGGTACAGTTATTGTGTGCTATTGAGTAGATGGAGGATGTGGAGACAAATGAATAGGAGGGAACAGATCATGATTAACAATTAGAAGGAGTGAACAGGGGAGAGTTAGGTTAGTAAGTTAAAAGCATGGAGGCTAGATATTAGTTGGATAATTTGGGGGCATGCATTCCAGAATTCCGGCACAGCATGGCAGAAGTCTTGGAGATGGAGGTACGAGCTTCGGATTATGGTGGATGTTAGTCTTTGATCAGTTGCAAAAAGGAGAGCACTTGTAGGGTGAAAGACACAAATGCGAGATGAGTTATAGGGTGATGCTAAACTGCATAGAGCTTAGGGGATGAGAGAGATAAGTTTGAATCTTATTCTATAGCGAATAGCTAACCGGTGCAGTGACTGGCACAAGGTCGAGGCATCGGTAAAGTGGCTGGTAAAAATATGTCCCTGGCTTGTACATTCAGGATGAATTGAAGAGTAGAAAGTTGGGTTAGAGGGAGACCTAACAGTAGAGAGTTGCAGTAGTCCAGGTGAGAATGAATAAGAACAACAGTAATAGTTTTGCAGTTTCAAAAGGTGAGAAAAGATTGGATTCTGGAGATTTCTTTAAGAAACAGGTGAGATGAGAGAATGAGCAATTGGATATAAGGAATAAAAGAAAGTGTTTTACTAAGCCCAAAGTCAATGAATTAGGGCAGAAGTATCACATATTTTGTTTAAAGGGTTATTCTCACAGCTTTCCAGTTTTCATTTACTTATTGCCTGGGGGGCAAGTACTTCCCCTTGAGTGACAAATCTAGTATAGTACCTTTGTCCTATTGCTGAGCTTCAGCCTACTACTGTGTCACATTAAAGGTACTGCCACACTAAACAATCCCGCTAGCGATCACAATAACGACGCATACTAATGCGATCGCTAGCGGGATTGTTTCTATATCGCTAAATGCGGCCACATTTAGCGATATAGTTAACGACGCTATCGCCGTTAGCGATCTTCTTAACGACTTTAGCGGTACAAAAGTACCGCTAAATCGCTAAGAAAAGGTGCCACACAGCGATTAGATACTTACCCAGCGGGAGCGCCGACGAGAAAATAGGGTCCGGAACGATTCCAGCGACGAGCGAGATCACAGCAGGAAGCTCGTCGCTGGAAGCTGCCGCACTGAACAACATCGCTAACACAGGATCGCTAAATAGTGACGTTTTTTAGCGATCCCGTTAGCGATATTGTTTAGTGTGGCATACCCTTAAGTCTACTAGTAATTGTGCTGAATGTTACACTGTTATCACTATATATTGATAACAGTGTGGGGTTAAACTCAACCATAAATGCCACAACATCTTAAGCCTACATCAATTAAAGCTTAAATATAAGAGGCTAAGTGTGGCTATTAGAATGTGAGGACACATCTATAGCAACAACAACACTGACCAACTGAATGGAAAAATTGATGTACAAGTCCATATAAACTGCACAACTTTTATTTAGAAAAATCACAATACAGGAAAAATGGCAATTGGAGTGAAAACACCATTGCAAGTGTAGACATGACACACAAAGTTTAAAAACAATCACAAGGGGCACATCACCCCCTAACAGCCTTCAACTATGGTGCAAAAATAATGTAGAATAATAACCTATTACAGTTGTGACACTATTGTCAAATTAATAGGAAGAACGGTGAATCATGCAGCAAGATCCTATATACACTGTAAAGGGATAAATATATTGTCTTACGGTGAAAAATGCTAAGCATAGACTTATTGTCATTGACAAACATTTATAGGATGTTGCTGCAGGATGTTGCTCAAAGGAAACTGCTATTCAGATGGAAAGATGTAGTAATACTCTCTGGAGCCATACAGGGGTTAATAGAACATCAACCACTAATGCTAGTGATCCCTTGAAACAATGGCATTCCAAATCATAGGAAACTAGGAGCAGTACAATAAATAACTAACAATATGACATTGTTCATTACCTGTGGCGAAAATGCACTGCACCAGGGTAAGATGGCTGGAGGGGGTATATGTGCGCGCCCCAACGCACGTTTCGGTCCTGCCTTCATCAGGGGCACATACACCTCCGCCAAAGTGCTTCCTTAAATACCTGTGCTCAATCAGCTGTCTGTGTCGCGTCACAGACCGTGGTCATGTGATCCAAAGTGACGCCTCCAGATTCTGGTGACGCGCTTGTTGCCATGGGTGTAACAACGCTAAGCAGCGTCAGCGTCACCGTAATGGATGGAGTGCTAAGGTCATGTGACCGGAAGTGACGCCTCCGGTCTATGGTGACACGCGCGTTGCCATAGGTGCAACAACGCCAGGCGGCGTCGGCGTCACAGTGATGGGTGGAGTGTTCCACCCCACTGTTTAGACGCCGAAAGGCAGTGCGACACCAAAGCAACGCACGCGTGCAGGCAGGAGGCAGACACTTGGTAATGAAATACTTAATATGCCAATCCCATTGGAATGGTCAAATTATGGGAGCACATTATCTACAAAGGGGAAAAGGTAAAACATATATGGCTATTAATATTCAAAGATCATTTATGCATTAATATATAGAAGAGCAAAAATACCTAATGCAAACAACAGGTTGGTTTCTATATAAGGGCATCTTACTGAATATGTAATATATTATACTATAGATAAGGGACATTAATCATGAATCAAAAAGATGAGAATAACCACAGAATCATCGGAATCTCAATTATTTCCTTTTCAAGAAGAGAATGTTGATTGTATTTGTCATTCCATGTTCAAAGGGAAATAAATTCTTTCATTCCATTTCATGATGTACAAAATTTCATCCTTATATAGAGAACATAGCGATCTCATCATAGCCATACGATAACCGTGGCAACTGAAGCACAATAGAGGAGGAAATGTAAATATATTAGCATAGAACTAAGATAAAAATTACGATGAAATAAGAATGTCATATAATTAAAATGACCACATGTGTCTGAAAGTCACACACATGCACGGACAAGTGATCACAGGAATGAGGCATAGCTAATGTGTTTGTTTAATCCCGAGGGGTGTACCGTGTCCAAGGTCCATATCCATTTTGATTCGATTTGTGCCAATTTCTTTGAGATAGGTCCTCCTCGAATATTTGGGTCGATCATATCTATTCCCGTTACTTTTAGGAGGTCTCCATTAAAATTGTGGTGTATTTTAAAATGACGTGGAATGGTTTTTAATAAAGCCAATTCTTCTTGTGTGGTCGCGACAAAGATTCCCAGGATGTGTTTTCTAATGCGCACCTTCAATTGGCGTGTAGTCATACCAATGTAGATATATTACGTTGGTGCTTGTGCAAGTAATACGCTTCTTAATTTTGAAGGTGCGCGATTTAGAGGCATTGTAAAAGGAATCACTACGTTGTATATTCCGACATGCAACGCATCGGCCACATGGGGTACACCCATTGGGCGAATTAGCGTTATCCAGGAAGGTTTTGTGTGTGTTGCCTGTGTAGTGACTATGCACTAAAATGTCGCGTAGATTCCGCGACCTCCGTGGAGTGATGGCTACTCTGTCAGGGAGGAATCTAGAAAGAATTTGGTCTACTTTTAAGATTGGCCACGATTTTTCCAAGACTCTTCTCATGGCAGGGAATTGTGTATGATAATCAGTGATAAATCTTACTAGATTTTCATCTTTTTTATGTTGGGGTTTATAGAGAAGATCATGTCTTACTGAGTGTTTCGCTCTATTAAAGGCTTTTTTGATCATCCGTCTACTGTAACCTCGCTCAAGTAGACGATTTTTAACTCTTCCACAAGAGGTTGCAACTTGGAGTCAATCCAGCAATTCACGTTTTTGAGATAATTGCCTCGCCCCGATATGATGGGGCGTCCCGGCGGAGACTGAACGTACTTGTGGATTTTGGGCAAGAGATAAAAGGTAGCGATGTTGGGTTCATCTACCATCAAGGCATCTGTGTTATGTTTCGGTAGCTGAGGAGTGCAGGTAAAAAAGGCAATACACCAGAGCAGTTGGAATCTATGAGATTGCAGTACCCTGACTAACCACCACAACTAGAGGCAGCCGTGGAGCGTTCCTACGTTGGTTCTAGACGCCTCGTCACAGCCTGAGAAACTAACTACACCTAAAGATAGAAATAGGAAAGCTATCTGCCCCGGAGCAGAACCCCAAAGATAATAGAAAGCCCCCAAACAAGTAATGGCGGTTAGACAAGAAGAAATACTGACACAGAAAGAAAATGGTATGAGCAAACGCTGGGGCCCAAACTAACTAAATAGAAAAGGATAGGAAGGGTACTTACTGCAATCCCAGAAAACCCTGAAAAGCACCAACTCTACTAATTTCAAAAACACCTGAGATCACACGACCTCTACCACCTAAATTAGTTCTCTGGTGTAACAAAATCAAAACAGCAGCCACTGAAAAAACTGGAAAAAGCAAAAGTACAAACATCAGTGGCTGAACTAAACAGAGGGCAAAAGCCCCCGGAGGGGACCCAGAAGGCCCCCACAGAAGTGCAGGACAAAATGCAAAAATATAGCACAAAAAACAAAAAGAAGAAAATGTCTTATCTGTTAGCAGGAGATGCAGACACGACACAGCAGACTACAAGGGAAACAGGCATAAAGGATTCAGACCAGAACAATTGATCACCGGCAACCCTGATGGGAAGGTGACTCCCTTATATAAGACCAGTCAGTAACACCTGATTCCCAGTCCTCACAATCTTCACTGGACAGACCAGCACCACTTGTAACCACCAGAGGAAGCCTCTGCTCAGAACTCATCTCAAACCCATTCACAACAGTACCCCCCCCTTGAGGAGGGGTCACCGAACCCTCATTTGAGCAAACAGGTCGGTCAGGATGAGTTCTATGATACGCACGGATAAGTCTCCTAGCATGGATGTCCGAAGCAAACACCCAAGAATTGTCTTCCTGACCATAACCTCTCCATTTAACCAAATACTGGAGTTTCCGTCTAGAAAAACGAGAATCTAATATTTTCTCAACCACATACTCCAGATTGCCCTCAACCAAAACAGGGTCAGGAGGCACAGCAGCAGGAACCACTGGCTCAACAAACCTCTTCAACAAGGACTTGTGGAACACGTTATGGATCTTAAATGTCCCTGGAAGAAGCCAACGAAAAGAAACAGGATTAATAATCTCCATGATCTTATAAGGTCCAATGAACCTAGGCTTAAATTTAGGAGATGCCACTCTCATAGGAATATTCTTTGAGGACAACCAGACCAAGTCCCCCACTTTAAACCGAGGACCATCAGTCCTATGCCGGTTAGCAAACCGCTGGGCCTTCTCCTGAGAGAGGGACAACCTCTCCACTACCTGGTCCCAAATCTGTTGCATACGCTCCACAACAGAGTCAACACCTGGACAGACAGAAGCCTCCGTCTGTCCTGAAGAAAATCGAGGGTGAAACCCAGAATTACAGAAAAACGGAGACATCAAAGTGGCAGAGCTAGCCCTATTATTAAGAGCAAATTCAGCCAAAGGCAAAAAAGAGACCCAGTCATCCTGATCAGAAGACAAAAAGCATCTTAGATAAGTCTCCAATGTCTGGTTTGTTCTCTCAGTTTGACCATTGGTCTTAGGATGAAATGCCGAGGAGAAAGACAATTGAACACCCAGTTTAGAACAAAAAGTCCTCCAAAATCTGGAAACAAACTGGACTCCTCTGTCAGACACAATGTTCTCAGGAATGCCGTGTAAACGAACCACGTGCTGAAGGAACAACGACACCAATTCAGAGGAGGAAGGCAACTTAGGTAATGGCACAAGATGTATCATTTTGGAAAACCTATCACAAATTACCCAGATGGTGGTCATTCTCTGAGAAACAGGAAGGTCGGAAATGAAATCCATAGAGATATGGGTCCATGGTTTCTTGGGCACAGGCAATGGCATCAACAAACCACTAGAGCGAGAGCAAGGCTTGGAGCGAGAGCAAGTCCCGCAGGACTGCACAAATTCCCTGACATCACGAGACAAGGTAGGCCACCAAAAGGACCGACTAACCAAGTCTCTGGTACCAAAAATTCCGGGATGCCCAGCCAATGCGGAACAATGAATCTCAGACATCACACTCTTTTTCCACTGGTCCGGGACAAACAATTTTCCAACAGGGCAGCACTCGGGCCTATCCTCCTGACACCCCTCCAGAGCAAGTCTCAAATTGGGCGAGATGGCGGAAAGAACTACACCCTCTTTCAAAATAACAGAAGGATCAGATAACTCAGGAGAGTCCGCAAGGAAACTCCTCGAGAGGGCATCCACCTTAACATTCTTAGTGCCAGGAAGAAAGGAAACCACAAAATTAAAACGTGTGAAAAACAAGGCCCACCTGGCCTGTCTAGGATTGAGTCGCTTGGCAGATTCCAGATAGACCAGATTCTTATGGTCCGTAAGGACCACCACCTGATGTTTGGCTCCCTCCAGCCAATGTCTCCACTCTTCAAAAGCCCACTTCATGGCCAATAACTCCCGATTACCCACGTCATAATTACGTTCAGTAGGAGAAAATTTTCGAGAGAAAAAGGCACAAGGGTTACTTTTAGAGGTCTCTGGATCTTTTTGGGACAAAACGGCACCTGCCCCAATTTCAGAGGCATCAATCTCCACCTGAAATGGCAGAGAAACATCAGGCTGCCTTAGAACAGGAGCAGAAGTGAATCTCTGCTTAAGTTCCTGAAATGCAGAGACTGCCTCAGGAGGCCAATTCACCACATCAGAACCCTTTCTGGTCAAATCAGTTAATGGTTTAACAATAACCGAGAAATTACCAATAAATTTACGATAAAAATTGGCAAAACCCAAAAATCTCTGAAGAGCCTTTAATGAAGTAGGTTGGACCCAATCACAGATGGCCTGAACCTTGACCGGGTCCATTTCAATAACAGATGGGGACAAAATGAATCCCAGAAATGAGATCCTCTGTACGCCAAAAAGACACTTTGATCCCTTCACATGCAGAGCATTCTCTCTCAAAATCTGGAATACAGTTCGAACATGTTTCACATGAGAGTCTCAGTCATTAGAAAAAATCAAGATATCATCCAAATAAACAATCAGAAATTTGTCCACAAAATCCCTGAAAATGTCATTCATGAAGGACTGGAAGACGGAAGGAGCATTAGTGAGCCCAAAGGGCATCACTAGGTACTCAAAATGCCCTTCAGGGGTATTGAATGCCGTCTTCCATTCATCCCCGTGCTTAATGCGAATAAGGTTATACGCCCCCCTGAGGTCAAGCTTGGTAAACCAAGTAGCGTTTTTCACCCTGGAAAACAGGTCAGAAATCAAAGGTAACGGGTATTGATATTTCACAGTAATATTGTTCAAGAGACGATAATCAATACACGGCCTTAATGAACCATCTTTTTTGGCCACAAAGAAAAAACCGGCACCTAAGGGTGAAGAGGATGGTCTGATATGACCCTTCTCCAATGATTCCTTGATATAAGACCGCATAGCGTCATGTTCAGGTACAGACAAGTTAAAAAGGCGACCTTTAGGGAATTTACTACCCGGTACTAATTCAATAGCGCAGTCATAGCTCCTATGGGGAGGCAAGGATGCAGATTTACTTTCGCTAAACACATCAGAAAAATCAATCAAAAAGTCAGGAACATCCTGAGCCTGGGGGAGGCAGAAAAAACAGGAGTGTTGGTATTAACACATTGGCAGCCCCAACTGGTTACAGACATAGATTTCCAATCCAAAACAGGATTATGAGACTGTAACCAAGGGAAACCCAGTATGATAATATCATGCAGATTATACAGAACCAAAAATTTGCAGCACTCCTGGTGATCAGGTTCAACCCTCATTATCAACTGAGTAGAAAACTGGGGTTTATTCTCAGCCAAAGGGGTAGAATCGATCCCCAGTAGGGGAATAGACTTCTGTAGGGGTATCAAGGGAAACCCACAACGTTTAGCAAAATCATAATCCATCAGGTTAATAGCTGCTCCAGAATCAACGAAAGCCTGAGCAGAAAATGAGGACAGAGAGCATATCAGAGTGACAGTTAATAAAAACTTAGTCTGAACACTACCCAAGACAACTGAGCGTGCAAAACGTCTTCCCCGCTTAGGGCAGACTGAAATAGCATGAGAGGCATCACCACAGTAGAAACATAACCCATTGCGCTTTCGAAACTCATGACGCTGTGCCCCAGACACCACTCTATCACACTGCATGGGTTCAGAAGCTGGTTCACAAGGCAACACCATTCCACGCATACTTCTCCGCTCACGCAAACGTCTGTCAATTTGAATCGCTAATGACATAGAATCATTGAGACCAGAGGGGACAGGGAATCCCACCATAACATCCTTTACATTATCTGACAGACCCTTCCGGAAAAGAGCTGCCAAAGCGTCGTCATTACATTTGGTCAGACTGCCCACCTACGGAATCTCTGACAGTATAACTCAGCGTCATCAAGCCCCTGATTTAATGCCAACAAGGCTTTTTCAGCTTGATCAGTGACATTAGGCTCATCGTACAATAACCCCAAAGCCTGAAAAAATGCATCAACATCACTCAAAACAGGATCCCCAGGTGTCAGGGAAAAAGCCCAATCCTGAGGGTCCGCGCAGGAGAGAGATGATAATTTGAACCTGCTGCGCTGTGTTCCCTGAGGACTTAGATTTTAAGGCAAAAAACAATTTACAATTATTTTTGAAATTCTGAAACTTAGCTCGATCCCCTAAAAACAAATCTGGCATGGGAATCCTAGGTTCCACAACAGGCAACCTAGCAAGATATGCAGCAATACTCTGAACCTCAGTGGCAAGATGATCCACACGGCCAGACAACTGTGCAAACTCCATTGAGAGAAAAGATCCTCCCCAGCACCCAGAGATACAGAGGGAAAAAAAAATGCAACAAACAGAAAAATATCTCTGACAACTCTGACAACCTTTTTTCTTTCACAATATTTTTTCCCTTCTGTGAGTACCATACAATTTTCAATTTTTTGGGCCGGTGATACTGTTAAGTTTCGGCAGCTGAGGAGTGCAGGTAAAAAAGGCAATACAACAGAGCAGTTGGAATCTATGAGATTGCAGTACCCTGACTAACCACCACAACTAGAGGCAGCCGTGGAGCGTTCCTACGTTGGTCCTAGACGCCTCGTCACAGCCTGAGAATCTAACTACACCTAAAGATAGAAATAGGAAAGTTATCTGCCCCGGAGCAGAACCCAAAGATAATAGAAAGCCCCCAAACAAGTAATGGCTGTTAGACAAGAAGAAATACTGACACAGAAAGAAAATGGTATGAGCAAACGCTGGGGCCCAAACTAACTAAATAGAAAAGGATAGGAAGGGTACTTACTGCAATCCCAGAAAACCCTGAAAAGCACCAACTCTACTAATTTCAAAAACACCTGAGATCACACGACCTCTACCACCTAAATTAGTTCTCTGGTGTAACAAAATCAAACAGCAGCCACTGAAAAAACTGGAAAAAGCAAAAGTACAAACATCAGTGGCTGAACTAAACTGAGAGGGCAAAAGCCCCCGGAGGGGACCCAGAAGGCCCCCACAGAAGTGCAGGACAAAATGCAAAAATATAGCACAAAAAACAAAAAGAAGAAAATGTCTTATCTGTTAGCAGGAGATGCAGACACGACACAGCAGACTACAAGGGAAACAGGAATGAAGGATTCAGACCAGAACAATTGATCACCGGCAACCCTGATGGGAAGGTGACTCCCTTATATAAGACCAGTCAGTAACACCTGATTCCCAGTCCTCACAATCTTCACTGGACAGACCAGCACCGCTTGTAACCACCAGAGGAAGCCTCTGCTCAGAACTCATCTCAAACCCATTCACAACACATCTGCCAATTCTTTAGTGATAATGTCATTATCTCTTGCACTATGAATGATACCCTTAAGTTGTGAAACAAAGGCGGACAAGGGGTTAAATGTAAGTTTCTTATAACATATTTTATCGTTTAGTTGTCGATATGATTCTTTTTCATAGCCGTTAATAGGCCAGACAACGATATTGCCCCCCTTGTCTTCCTGTTTAAATACTACATCGGGTAAATCCACAAGGGCGCGCAGTCTGTCTCGTTCCTCTGTTGACAGATTGTCATGCTTGATGAATCTCGGGATGTTGAGAAAATCCCTAGAAACAATCTGTACAAATAAATCGATGTTGGAACAGGAAGAAAGTGGGGGAAATTTTTTTGAACGGGTTCTTATGGAGGGAGGAATGTTACCTCCTTCCGTTTCATTGTGTTCGCTGGAGAGACCTTCCAGTATGCGTAGAGCTATCTGTTCTTCCTCTGTGGGGAACATTTCATATGAATCAGGGTTAGCAAAATATTTCTTGAACCACAATGATCGTGCGAATAAGTGAAGATCTTTAGTGGCAGAAAAAACATTAAAGGATGCCGCTGGAGAAAAAGATAAACCCTTATTAAGTAACAGGAGATCAGCTTTGGAAAAAATATGTGTACTTAAGTTGATTACCTTATTGTCTGTATTTTTGTAGTCCGGAGGTCTAAAATCGTTACGTCTATAAGGATGGAAATTTCCATTTCTTGATCTCTTCGGTCTAGCACCCGATCTGGTGACCATAGGAGCATCAGATACTTCTGATTGGTCACTAATAGATGATATTGAAGATCCCGCTTCAACGTGTGAAGATAGCTGTCCTTGATGGGTTCATTTTCTCCATGCATAGATTGCATTATTTTGATAATCACGTATATCTCTATTGAATTTATTCGTCTGTGTATTGTGTATCTTCTTGACTACGCCATCAATATTTTTCTCTAACTGAATGTTGAAATTTTGAAATTTCTCAGATAGGCCTTTAGACTTCAATTCCTCCTCAATTTTACAGATTTTTTCTTCAAGATCAGCAATGATCTTGGAGTTTAATTCACAAAGCAACATCATTAATTTATTAGAGCAATCATTGCAAACCTCCTCCCATTTTTTCTTAATGTCCAAATCATTTACAGGAAATGTGGGTACAATACGTACACGGAGCCCTCTCGGGATCAATTTTTTGGTTAGATATTTATCTAGGAATGCTCGGGTCCACCAAATTTTTGTTCTTTTTATGACCATGTTTTGTAACTCAAAGGCCAGTTCCTCCCATCCTTGATCACTTGTCTGTGCTGGGGTATCCCCCCACTACCAAAAACCTGATCAATTTGCAACAGCCAAGCTTTCTCTTTGTCTTTGAAATCCATGTCTGGAAGAGAAACTGTGCAAAACACAGCAAAATATATAGGGGTTAAACTCAACCATAAATGCCACAACATCTTAAGCCTACATCAATTAAAGCTTAAATATAAGAGGCTAAGTGTGGCTATAAGAATGTGGGGACAAATCTATAGCAACAACGACAACACTGACCAACTGAATGGAAAAATTGATGTACAAGTCCATATAAACTGCAAAACTTTTATTTAGAAAAATCACAATACAGGAAAAATGGCAATTGGAGTGAAAACACCATTGCAAGTGTAGACATGACACACAAAGTTTAAAAACAATCACAAGGGCACATCACCCCCTAACAGCCTTCAACTATGGTGCAAAAATAATGTAGAATAATAACCTATCACAGTTGTGACACTATTGTCAAATTAATAGGAAGAACGATGAATCATGCAGCAAGATCCTATATAAAGGGATAAATATATTGTCTTATGGTGAAAAATGCTAAGCATAGACTTATTGTCATTGACAAACATTTATAGGATGTTGCTGCAGGATGTTGCTCAAAGGAAACTGCTATTCAGATGGAAAGATGTAGTAATACTCTCTGGAGCCATACAGGGGTTAATAGAACATCAACCACTAATGCTAGTGATCCCTTGAAACAATGGCATTCCAAATCATAGGAAACTAGGAGCAGTACAATAAATAACTAACAATATGACATCGTTCATTACCTGTGGCGAAAATGCACTGCACCAGGGTAAGATGGCTGGAGGGGGTGTATGTGCACGCCCCAACGCACGTTTCGGTCCTGCCTTCGTCAGGGGGCACATACACCTCCGCCAAAGTGCTTCCTTAAATACCTGTGCTCAATCAGCTGTATTCCCATATGTCGCGTCACAGACCGTGGTCATGTGACCGGAAGTGACGCCTCCAGATTCTGGTGACGCGCTTGTTGCCATGGGTGTAACAACACTAAGCAGCGTCAGCATCACGGTAATGGATGGAGTGCTAAGGTCATGTGACCGGAAGTGACGCCTCCGGTCTATGGTGACGCACGCGTTGCCATAGGTGCAACAACGACAGGCGGCGTCGGCGTCACAGTGATGGGTGGAGTGTTTCACCCCACTGTGTAGACGCCGAAAGCCGGGAGGCGGTGCGACACCAAAGCAACGCGCGCGTGCAGGTATGGACTGAAAGAATTTATTTCCCCTTTGAACATGGAATGACGAATACAATCAACATTCTCTTCGTGAAAAGGAAATAATTGAGATTCCGATGATTCTGTGGTTATTCTCATCTTTTTGATTAATGATTAATGTCCCTTATCTATAGTATAATATATTACATATTCAGTAAGATGCCCTTATATAGAAACCAACCTGTTGTTTGCATTAGGTATTTTTTGCTCTTCTATATATTAATGCATAAGTGATCTTTGAATATTAATAGCCATATATGTTTTACCTTTTCCCCTTGTAGATAATGTGCTCCCATAATTTGACCATTCCAATGGGATTGGCATATTAAGTATTTCATTACCAAGTGTCTGCCTCCTGCCTGCACGCACGCGTTGCTTTGGTGTCGCACCACCTCCCGGCTTTCGGCGTCTACACAGTGGGGTGGAACACTCCACCCATCACTGTGACGCCGACGCCGCCTGGCGTTGTTGCACCTATGGCCATATCACCATAGACCTGAGGCGTCACTTCCGGTCACATGACCTTAGCACTTCATCCATTACGGCGACGCTGACGCTGCTTAGCGTTGTTACATCCATGGCAACAAGCGCGTCACCAGAATCTGGAGGCGTCACTTCCGGTCACATGACCACGGTCTGTGACGCGATATATGGGAATACAGCGGATTGAGCACAGGTATTTAAGGAATCACTTTGGCGGAGGTGTATGTGCCCCCTGACGAAGGCAGGACCGAAACGTGCGTTGGGGCGCGCACATACACCCCTCCAGCCATCTTACCCTGGTGCAGTGCATTTTCGCCACAGGTAATGAACGATGTCATATTGTTAGTTATTTATTGTACTGCTCCTGTGTCCTATGATTTGGAATGCCATTGTTTCAAGGGATCACTAGCATTAGTGGTTGATGTTCTATTAACCCCTGTATGGCTCCAGAGAGTATTACTACATCTTTCCATCTGAATAGCAGTTTCCTTTGAGCAACATCCTGCAGCAACATCCTATAAATGTTTGTCAATGACAATAAGTCTATGCTTAGCATTTTTCACCATAAGACAATATATTTATCCCTTTATATAGGATCTTGCTGCATGATTCATCGTTCTTCCTATTAATTTGACAATAGTGTCACAACTGTGATAGGTTATTATTCTACATTATTTTTGCACCATAGTTGAAGGCTGTTAGGGGGTGATGTGCCCCTTGTGATTGTTTTTAAACTTTGTGTGTCATGTCTACACTTGCAATGGTGTTTTCACTCCAATTGCCATTTTTCCTGTATTGTGATTTTTCTAAATAAAAGTTTTGCAGTTTATATGGACTTGTACATCAATTTTTCCATTCAGTTGGTCAGTGTTGTCGTTGTTGCTATAGATTTGTCCCCACATTCTTATAGCCACACTTAGCCTCTTATATTTAAGCTTTAATTGATGTAGGCTTAAGATGTTGTGGCATTTATGGTTGAGTTTAACCCCTATATATTTTGCTGTGTTTTGCACAGTTTCTCTTCCAGACATGGATTTCAAAGACAAAGAGAAAGCTTGGCTGTTGCAAATTGATCAGGTTTTTGGTAGTGGGGGGATACCCCAGCACAGACAAGTGATCAAGGATGGGAGGAACTGGCCTTTGAGTTACAAAACATGGTCATAAAAAGAACAAAAATTTGGTGGACCCGAGCATTCCTAGATAAATATCTAACCAAAAAATTGATCCCGAGAGGGCTCCGTGTACGTATTGTACCCACATTTCCTGTAAATGATTTGGACATTAAGAAAAAATGGGAGGAGGTTTGCAATGATTGCTCTAATAAATTAATGATGTTGCTTTGTGAATTAAACTCCAAGATCATTGCTGATCTTGAAGAAAAAATCTGTAAAATTGAGGAGGAATTGAAGTCTAAAGGCCTATCTGAGAAATTTCAAAATTTCAACATTCAGTTAGAGAAAAATATTGATGGCGTAGTCAAGAAGATACACAATACACAGACGAATAAATTCAATAGAGATATACGTGATTATCAAAATAATGCAATCTATGCATGGAGAAAATGAACCCCTCAAGGAAAGCTATCTTCACACGTTGAAGCGGGATCTTCAATATCATCTATTAGTGACCAATCAGAAGTATCTGATGCTCCTATGGTCACCAGATCGGGTGCTAGACCGAAGAGATCAAGAAATGGAAATTTCCATCCTTATAGACGTAACGATTTTAGACCTCCGGACTACAAAAATACAGACAATAAGGTAATCAACTTAAGTACACATATTTTTCCAAAGCTGATCTCCTGTTACTTAATAAGGGTTTATTTTTTTCTCCAGCGGCATCCTTTAATGTTTTTTCTGCCACTAAAGATCTTCACTTATTCGCACGATCATTGTGGTTCAAGAAATATTTTGCTAACCCTGATTCATATGAAATGTTCCCCACAGAGGAAGAACAGATAGCTCTACGCATACTGGAAGGTCTCTCCAGCGAACACAATGAAACGGAAGGAGGTAAGATTCCTCCCTCCATAAGAAACCGTTCAAAAAAATTTCCCCACTTTCTTCCTGTTCCAACATCGATTTATTTGTACAGATTGTTTCTAGGGATTTTCTCAACATCCCGAGATTCATCAAGCATGACAATCTGTCAACAGAGGAACAAGACAGACTGCGCGCCCTTGTGGATTTACCCAATGTAGTATTTAAACAGGCGGACAAGGGGGGCAATATCGTTGTCTGGCCTATTAACGGCTATGAAAAAGAAGCATATCGACAACTAAACGATAAAATATGTTATAAGAAAATTACATTTAACCCATTGTCCGCCTTTGTTTCACAACTTAAGGGTATCATTCATAGTGCAAGAGATAATGAAATTATCACTAAAGAATTGGCAGATGCCTTGATGGTAGATGAACCCACCATCGCTACCTTTTATCTCTTACCCAAAATCCTCAAGGACTCTCAGTCTCCGCCGGGACGCCCCATCATATCGGGGCGAGGCAATTATCTCGAAAACGTGAATTGCTGGATTGACTCCAAGTTGCAACCTCTTGTGGAAGAGTTACCTTCTTTCTTAAAAGATACGGGTGAATTTCTCCAGAGAGTAGATGGTTTACAACTTGATAGTGATACAATGCTGGTTACAGCTGATGTTGAATCGCTGTATACCAGCATTGTTCACAAAGATGGCCTACGAGCCACAGAATTCTTTCTATCCACATCTGCCCTTCCTATAGGCATTAGAGAGCTATTAATGGAACTATTAGAATTTGCCTTAACACACAATTTTTTCACTTTCAAGGGGTCCTTCTTCCTACAGCTCCAGGGCACAGCAATGGGGGCGTCTTATGCGCCCTCTTATGCTAATTTGTTCCTGGGGCTGTGGGAGAGGGACCTCCTACTGTCAGTTCAGGAATTGTCGATGTATCGCGTCCTCTCATGGACGCGCTACATCGACGACATTTTTCTGATCTGGCAGGGATCCGTGGAGGAACTACAGGTTTTGTTTACAGAATTGAACAATAATGATCGTAACTTTCACCTTACGTTCAAAATAGATAAAGATGAAATCGAATTTCTAGATGTAAAAATTAAGAGCGACAATCAAAATGAGATCCAGACAAATATTTTCCGCAAAGCAACCTCTACAAATATGCTTTTACATGCTTCCTCCTCCCACCCACCACATATCATTCAGTCTGTCCCTACAGGACAGTTTCTGCGCCTCCGAAGACTCTGTTCCACGGAAGAAAATTTCCTTGTTCAGGCAGAGGATCTTAAAAATCGTCTACTTGAGCGAGGTTACAGTAGACGGATGATCAAAAAAGCCTTTAATAGAGCGAAACACTCAGTAAGACATGATCTTCTCTATAAACCCCAACATAAAAAAGATGAAAATCTAGTAAGATTTATCACTGATTATCATACACAATTCCCTGCCATGAGAAGAGTCTTGGAAAAATCGTGGCCAATCTTAAAAGCAGACCCAATTCTTTCTAGATTCCTCCCTGACAGAGTAGCCATCACTCCACGGAGGTCGCGGAATCTACGCGACATTTTAGTGCATAGTCACTACACAGGCAACACACACAAAACCTCCCTGGATAACGTTAAGTCACCCAATGGGTGTACCCCATGTGGCCGATGCGTTGCATGTCGGAATATACAACGTAGTGATTCCTTTTACAATGCCTCTAAATTGCGCACCTTCGAAATTAAGAAGCGTATTACTTGCACAAGCACCAACATAATATATTTTGCAACTTGTCCGTGTGACAAAATCTACATCGGTATGACTACACGCCAATTGAAGGTGCGCATTAGAGAACACGTCCTGGGAATCTTTGCCGCGACCACACAAGAAGAATTGGCTTTATTAAAAACCATTCCACGTCATTTTAAAATACACCACAATTGTAATGGAGACCTCCTAAAAGTAAGGGGAATAGATATGATCGACCCAAATATTCGGGGAGGACCTATCTCAAAGAAATTGGCACAAATCGAATCAAAATGGATTTGGACCTTGGACACGGTACACCCCTCGGGATTAAATGAACACATTAGCTATGCCCCATTCCTGTGATCACTTGTCCGTGCATGTGACTGTGACTTTCAGACACATGTGGTCATTTTAATTATATGACATTTTTATTTCATCGTAATTTTTATCTTAGTTCTATACTAATATATTTACATTTCCTCCTCTATTGTGCTTCAGTTGCCACGGTTATCGTATGGTTGTGATGAGATCGCTATGTTCTCTATATAAGGATGAAATGATGTACATCATGAAATGGACTGAAAGAATTTATTTCCCCTTTGAACATGGAATGACAAATACAATCAACATTCTCTTCGTGAAAAGGAAATAATTGAGATTCCGATGATTCTGTGGTTATTCTCATCTTTTTGATTCATGATTAATGTCCCTTATCTATAGTATAATATATTACATATTCAGTAAGATGCCCTTATATAGAAACCAACCTGTTGTTTGCATTAGGTATTTTTTGCTCTTCTATATATTAGTGAATAAGTGATCGTTGAATATTAATAGCCATATATGTTTTACCTTTTCCCCTTTGTAGATAATGTGCTCCCATAATTTGACCATTCCAATGGGATTGGCATATTAAGTATTTCATTACCAAGTGTCTGCCTCCTGCCTGCACGCGCGCGTTGCTTTGGTGTCACACCACCTCCTGGCTTTCGGCGTCTACACAGTGGGGTGTAACACTCCACCCATCACTGTGACGCCGACGCCGCCTGGCATTGTTGCACCTATGGCAACGCGCGCGTCACCATAGACCGGAGGCATCACTTCCGGTCACATGACCTTAGCACTCCATCCATTACGGCAACACTGACGCGTTGTTACACCCATGGCAACAAGCGCGTCACCAGAATCTGGAGGCGTCACTTACGGTCACATGACCACTTCTGTGACGCGACATATGGGAATACAGCTGATTGAGCACAGGTATTTAAGGAAGCACTTTGGCGGAGGTGTATGTGCCCCCTGACGAAGGCAGGACCGAAACGTGCGTTGGGGCGTGCACATACACCCCCTCCAGCCATCTTACCCTGGTGCAGTGCATTTTCGCCACAGGTAATGAACGATGTTATATTGTTAGTTATTTATTGTACTGCTCCTAGTTTCCTATGATTTGGAATGCCATTGTTTCAAGGGATCACTAGCATTAGTGGTTGATGTTCTATTAACCCCTGTATGTCTCCACAGAGTATTACTACATCTTTCCATCTGAATAGCAGTTTCCTTTGAGCAACATCCTGCAGCAACATCCTATAAATGTTTGTCAATGACAATAAGTCTATGCTTAGCATTTTTCACCATAAGACAATATATTTATCCCTTTATATAGGATCTTGCTGCATGATTCATCGTTCTTCCTATTAATTTGACAATAGTGTCACAACTGTGATAGGTTATTATTCTACATTATTTTTGCACCATAGTTGAAGGCTGTTAGGGGGTGATGTGCCCCTTGTGATTGTTTTTAAACTTTGTGTGTCATGTCTACACTTGCAATGGTGTTTTCACTCCAATTGCCATTTTTCCTGTATTGTGATTTTTCTAAATAAAAGTTTTGCAGTTTATATGGACTTGTACATCAATTTTTCCATTCAGTTGGTCAGTGTTGATATTGATAACAGTGCGGAGAAATAAATAGAAGAACCGCTCTTCAAATTGCTGATGGTGGATGCTTAGGGCTGGTGAATTTGCAGGACTAATAACAGCAGCTTGATCAGGAGCTGACAGGTAGAGGGAAATAAACAATTGTTTAACTGCTGAATATAAATCAATGGGCTAGAGAGAGGTGACTGGTGTTTCTGGAGTTAAAAGGGTATTCCCATCTCCAAGATCCTATCCCAATATGTAATAAATGTAATAATATTATCAAATACCTCCAATTAGAAATGTAGTATAGTTTTTTTATTTATTCACTATGTCTCCTTTCTCATGTGCAGGCATTGCAGGACCTTAGGTATCCATAATTATGTCCACTGATATAGTGACAGTTAGGCCTCTTTCACACACAGTCGTTTGGCATCAGTTAAAATCCGCCAAAGTGTGAAACTAGCGGATCCACCAGTAAAGGTGAAAAACGGATGCAATCGGATTCGTTTTTTGACGGATCCGCCACGAACTTTTCAACCCAGAATGTAACTTGGAAAATGCAGGTACGCATGTCTGGCACGGAGGAAGAGAGAGAGAGTGAGAGAGAGACCAGACAGTGTTCTGGGCATTTTGCAATGATTTTGTATGGGAGCAACGGATCCGCTGGCGGATGATCGCCCGTTACATCTGTTTTTTGACGGATCCGCCGTAGTCCGCCATTTTGACGCACACAAAAAACGTTGCATTGAACGTTTTCCAAAAGTGGCGGACGTTAAATTTATGGCGGATTCGTCAAAAAACGGATCTAACAGATGACTATCCGTCAAAATCCGCCACTAATGCAAGTCAATGGGAAACGGATCCGCAAAAAAATGGCGGATCCGTTTTTTTTCACACTTTGGCGGATTTTGACTGACATTGAACGACTAAAGTGTGAAAGAGGCCTTAGTTAGCTAGTTGCTAGTGGTCGTACCTATGGACACCTAAAGTCCTGCAATGTCTGCACATAAGGAAAGTGACATAGTAAATAAAAAATATACAGTATATTCTACATTTCTAATTGGAGGTATTTGCTAATATTATTCTTATTATTCCTACCAAAAATTGGGATAAAATCTTGGAGATGGGAATAACATTTTAACAACTCAGCCTCTAATGTAACTACTTTGCAAACTCATCCAGGTGATGTTGGTTGATGTCCTTGACAATAAGCTGTATATTATGTAAGTTAAAATATATTATAGTGGAAAAATGGTAGCCGATAGAAAAAGCAAGTCAAATGCAAACTTGACTATTTTCATGCTGTCCAACTATACCATTTTAATAACATGAGAATATAGTTTTAACTATATAAAAGGTGACATTGCACTCTGATACTTCCTTTAAGAAGTGATAGGAAATGGATAAACCTCTATATATATGATTTGCCAGACAATTTCTTTGGATAGTCAAAATAAAATGACAATGTGTACTATGGTTAAAACTTGCTAAAAAAGTCGTCAATTTGCAGACAAGGTTGCAAATTAAATGAAGAGGGGAAGTCAGTATTCATTTTAAGGTTGCACCTGTTCCCAAATGAAATGATTGAAGCTGATGATTGTACCACTGAGGCAGTTGCTTTAACGGGGTTCATACTCAACAAGTCATGTATTTATGTTAAGGTCTTAAGTGGTAAATGATAATATAAGTGATTAATGATTTAAGTTTCTATGTAGAGTTTCATTTAAGCTTACAACAAAAGGATGGGAAGGACAATAAAGTGCTGAGGTGTCATTATGAGTTATATATAGTTGACTTATCCCAGTTTATAGATCCTGTCCCACTGGAATTGACAGCACTAATTTAAACTGCATTTTAAATTTATAACTATTAATTTATTTTCTTTAAAATGTTAGACATGCTTGAAAAAGTCATGTGACCTATAAATAGACATGTCTGAAGAATCATGTAGTCAGCTTCTTTTTTCTGGTGATGGATTAAATGTTGATGTTGCAGGTTAACACTACAAATATCGAGACATTTCCACTCCTGATTTTTACTGAATAAAAGCATTAAAAAAACAGCTCCAAACTGCTTTGTGTAATCAAAGCATTAAAGCTTGTTCATTTCTTAAGATACCAGCAATGTTGGATTCAAAAAGTGAAGTCTTGGTGCTTCTTGGTATCTTTTTTTTAACAAAAGGGGGTTGTCTCATGTGAGACATTGATGGCCATTGGATAAGCTATAAATGTCAGGTGTGGGTCCCTGTGGGTTGACAAAAACTATTTGTATACATGAGATTATTGTACCTTGTTTAGAAAACATCCAAGACTTGAGATTACCTCGGAGATTGAACCTATCTTTAAATAGGTAATTTCTCAAACCTTAGTGAGTGGTGAAGTGATAGCACTTGCACCTGCTCTTTCCATCATTAACATGGAAGTTACGTATATAGCTGAGAGTGTTTCCTCTGCTGTATTTGAAACACCAATAGCAATGAATGGAACCTGTTAGGCATTTGCAGGAACCGAATCTGGATCGGAGGAGTCTGTGGTCTCCCATCCAGACCCAGTCGAGGCAGATACTGCTCAGCATCGCCGTCAATCCCAACGCCTAGCCAATACTCGAGAGGCACAAGTAGTTACTCAGGTCTTCGTTCATAGTAGCCTTAAATCTAGGTAACAGAACAAGAAAAGGCTGTTGTAAGCCTTAGTCCAGAAATGCCTGCACTGAGCATGTCCGTGACATGGCGAGCCATGATTGGTGGTTAATGTCAGCTGATCCTCTGACATGGCATCACCTGATTGGTCACGGATGACGTCATCGGTGATGCGATTGACGAGATGGCTGGGGCGGAGCTTAGCCCTTAAATAGCTTGTCTGTCCGCGGCGTGGCGCGGTCAGATCATACTATTATAGGCAGTGCTCTTGTGTGGACGTACCAGAATCTGGGCTCCACGTGCTCTCTAGCTTTGCTCTCCTGGACCTGCCGATGCCAGAGTACGCTCGGCTAATTAGCACAGGTCCTTCAGGCAGGTTTTGCTTATGCCAGGCAGGTAGCCAATGTGCGCAGTCTTGCTACAAATATAGGGTAGCTATACACCCTGAGCAGACTGCGGGGCGCGTAACCTCTAGCCAATGTGGCAGTCTTTCTACGAATATAGGGTAGCTATACACCCTGAGCAGACTGCGGGGCGCGTAACCTGCAGCCAATGTGGCAGTCTTGCTACAAATATAGGGTAGCTATTAGTTTTGAGCGATACTGCTCGATATCTAAAAATATCGGATCGGAATGGTATCGCCGATATCACTAAATATCGGCGATATCCGATTCCGATACCGGAATTCCCATGTAAGTCTATGGGAACAAAATATCGCAACTAAAAAAACACTTTCTTTCCTTGTAAACACAAAATATACACACTTAGAATACATATATATATATATATATATATATATAAATATACATGTCATTGTGACATATATATAATATATATATATATATATATATATACATATATTTATAGTTTATTCACTTCTACATAGTAAAATAGCCTCTGATTCAATTGCCAGGTAAAGCCGGCATTTGTGAAAAGACAGAAGCACCCGAGGGTCCAGTCGCCACAGAGATGTTGCATCGCACCCAGCGGTGTGACAACTTACTCTCAGGTAAGGAGGAAACACCCCATTGACTCCAACCACTGCATTCAACAGTACACTATGCCAGCTGAGTGTAGGCGGACCCAATGGGATGGTCTAGCTCAGGCTGGTTAGAACAGGGTGTAGCTAGTTGGATGGGAGGGGTTGAGGCAGCCTTATGCTGCATGTCTTTGTAGTAAGAATTGTTTCCTTTCCTGCTTTCTTACTACGTTGCATACTCCACTCTGCTACATCACTCTGCACCATTGCTCTATCTAACATCTATCTGCCCTGGAAGGATACCGTCTTACCTGTACAAGACTTATCACCTAACTGCACTACACCATCCCTGCCAGAGTACCTGCACAGCAGCGCTGGTCACCCTGACCAGGTACTACAGGTGGCGTCACGACAAACTACACAAACATTCTATCATCCCCTGGAAATATCCCACATTCCAGTGAGCGACCAGGGCACGGACATAGCTGTGCTACCCGTCACATCCCCCATAGAAGTCGACGGGCTTGGTGCCGAGTACCCCCAAAACCTGTGGCTCTGTGCGACTCAACTTTGGCATCACGAACAGGATTCAGAAGCTCGCTATAAGCGAGTCCTGTGTGCCTTAATTGAACTGTTTTTTTGCTTGAGAATTGCAAAAATCATCATAGACTGTATTTGCCATTTTTCCGTCATATCTGCGCCACGAGGCACAGGTGAAGAATAAGGGCGTGCTCTCGTGGGCGTACACTCACTCCGTGGCGCGAAAACGATGTCCGCACACTCTAAATGTTACTGCAATGTAAGATCGTGCCCCACAGCTCTGGAGTTCCGCCTCCTCATCCTCCTCAGTGGGCGGAAACGAACGCGAAGGTCCCGCCTCCCTACAAAAGATGGCGCCTCTCCTGATGCTAATGACACATGTGACTTGGCAGAGATGGCGAATGGACGTGAGCAGAAGTGGGAAGGGATGGAGGAGTCAGAGCTCTCCCCCCACGGAAGCGACCCGATCGCCACGGAGCCACCGTTTGGCACCCGGCCTGGAAACCCTCCTACGCTGGAAGAAGCGGAGGATACCCTGAGAGACCTGGCCCGGCACCGGGAGGAGGTCGCCAGGATGGAAGCGAGCTGGCGGGCCCTAAAACTACAATTGGAGCGGCGCCAATCCCTCTTACCCCCTGAAGTGTCTGTACCGGAAGGTGAGGCACCCGTTCCAGTAGAGGAGGCCGTGCGGGCATCCCAGCCCTTGCAATCTGAACCGGTTGACAGTATCTCAGTGGAGGCACCCGTTTCAGTACAGGAGGCCGTGCGGCATCCCAGCCCTTGCAATCTGAACCGGTTGCCAGTATCACAGTGGAGGCACCCGTTCCTGCAGAAAACGCCGCACCAGCACCCCAGATCCCGCTGTCTGCCCCCGTCGATGAGGCAGAAGAAGCGACACCCGTCCTCATGGAGGAGGCCGCGCAGGCACCAGAGCTCTACCTGCCTGTACCGGAGCCCCGACTGTCATCTGTTCCAGAGCCGGCTGCTTCCGCCACAGGTGAGCGCCGCCAGGACTGGCGGGCGCCAGGAGAGCTGCCGCAAACCGGACATCGTAAGCTGGCGTTTGATGGTGGAGACATGGAGCTGCTGGTGGAGGAGAATTACAACCGGCGTCAGGAGGAAGAGTGGAGACGTCGGGAGCGGGAAGCAGAGCGACAAAGGGAGCAGCGAGAATCCCAAAAGCTTCGGCAATGTCACCTGGAGAAGGACCTGGCAGAGAAGGCACGTATGAGAAAGGATAAAAGTACGGTGAGGGAGCCGCGGCGTAAGGGTGCAGTACGGAACTTTAAGTTAAAAGGTGGTTGGGGCTTCATCCAGGAGCCTGGACTTTATTTAGAAGTTTTTGTAACCCGGTGGGACGTGGAGGCTCACCTCCCAGAAGGACACCCGGGGAGGGACCTGTTGCTAGGAGACTTGGTGACTTACACCCGACACTGGGGTTACAATGGATGGTACGCCCTAAATGTTACCAGGTGCGACCCCTACTCCACAGAGTGTCAGGAAACTGACAGACCCTACGAGCCTTCAGCCTCCCCCAACCAGGCCTCTGCACAAGTGCCCACCCCACGCCGTAAATCTCCCCAGCCTCCCTCAGTGGTCTCCTCAGCAGCCCCAGCTATGGACATGATAATGATAGCTGGCCCGTACCCGGCGCCTGTTAGGCCCCCTGGGGTTCGTTCAGTCCGGGACATAGGGGTCCAGACCCGGAGGGAGACGAAAGAGGTGGCCACACAGACCCAGATAGCTGGTCACGACGTCACTGTACAGGCCACACGACGTCATCAGGTCTGGGTGGACCCTCCTGTCACGGATGTTTGGCAAGCTCCAGAACAGTACCAGGTGGTACCTGTAAGAGGCCAGCCAAAGAAGTCTAAATAACCCGGACAGGGTCTCTGTATGTAAATAGTTAAATTATTGATGTACCCGGACGGGTGAATGTTCATAAAAAGAAGTTTATTGTTGCCTTAATATACCCAGGTTGGGTAATGGTTTGATGTACCCGGACGGGTGAATGTTCAGAAGAACAAGTTTATTGTTGCGTTAATATACCCAGGTTGGGTAATGGTGTTTCACTGTAATCAAAATGTTGAACTTTGAAGCCATGAACTGTACTGGCTCACAAACTTTTCTGTAAATAGTTGGCACTTCGGTGCTCCATCTTGGTTTTACAAAAAACTTAACTGTGCACTATTTTCAACTACCTCAGAAACTAAAAACCCGTTTGGTGTGGCCGAAAGTGAGGTCTGCTCAAGGAAAGTCTTGCAGCCCACCCAAGACCACAGTTGGAGGTTTGGAGCGGGTCCTCCACAAGCACAAGTAAAGGACACTGTGAAGTTACCCCGTGTGGGGTAGTCCTAAGAAGTCTCCACGAACTTCGGCACTAATGCTATTTGCACTTTTGTAATGTTATTATTAAAAATTTTATTATGCAACGTTTAACTTGAAGTGTTTCCTGCTTTCTTACTACGTCGCATAGTCCACTCTGCTACATCACTTTGCACCATTGCTCTATCTCACATCTATCTGCCCTGGAAGGATAGCGTGTTACCTGTAGAAGACTTTTCACCTACCTGCACTACACCATCCCTTCCAGAGGACCTGCACAGCAGCGCTGGACACCCTGACCAGGTACTACAGGTGGCGTCACGACAAACTACACGAACATTCTATCATCCCCTGGAAATATCCCACATTCCAGTGATCGCCCAGGTCACGGACCGAGCTGTGCTACTCGTGACATCCCCCATAGAAGTCGACGTGATCGGTGCCGAGTACCCCCAAAACCCCTGTCTCTGTGCGACTCAACTTCCCTCACTGTGCTGGCACTTTACATTTACAATGCCTCTGGGTTTTTTTTTGGGGGGTGGGGAACATTCAGACTTTTGCTATGGGGCCCCATGATTTATATGTACGCCCCTGCTGCTGAGGCATGGTATTTAAGGCTGTTAAGGAGCCAACATACATGGACCTTGCCAGCAGCGTCGGACTGGAGTACCTTGGGCCCACCAGAGAAAATATATTCTTGCGGCCCAACATCATACTTCCCAACCTTTGAATAAGGGAAAGAGGGACAAAGGCTGTGGCACGCTGTGCATGCTGCAGAAAATTTTAGGCCATGCCATGTTGCACCACAGACTGTCCAGAAGTTGGTGGATGCTTTAGTCCAGGTGTGGGAGGAGATCCCTCACGAGACCATCCGTCGCGCTCATCAGGAGCATGGCCAGAAGTTGTAGGGAGGTCATACAGCATACCTCCCAAATTTGGAAGACAGGAAAGAGGATTAAAGGCTGCGGCGCGTGTTGCGCGCCGCTGAAAATTTTAGGCCACGCCCCGACAACACCCATTTCACAGCTAATCACACCCATATCCTCGCCCCAAGCGTAACCATTTAGCACTGCTGATCACACTGACTGGTAATGAGGGCACAGTGGCTGGTACTGAGGAAAAGTAAGAAAGAGCAGCGAGAGAGAAAGAACAAACAGAGAAAGAAAGAAAGGAAAGAAAGAAAAGAGAGAAAGAACAGAGAGAAAAAAGAACAGAGAGCGAGAAGGAAAGAACAGAGAGCGAGAAAGAAAGACTAGAGAGAGAGCCATAGACATAGCTAGGGTTTTGGTTTAGTGGGGGCAAAACTTCTGAGTGGGCCCATCATCAGAGAACCTCAGCAAATGACCGCGCTGTTGGCCAAAATAATCTATATATAAAAAGACCAATATTGATATTACCGCCATATGGTCTGTGTTAAATAATACCAGTCCTACAGAACATATAATAGATTACAGCACAGGTACAGATAATGACTTACCGCTGATGTTCTTTCTAATGGAATTGTTCACTTTTCATGTCTTTTCCATCTGGCCCACACCGACATGACGACTTCTCCAGCCAGGACTCGACTGCACCCCCATTAAAAAAAAAATTAAAAAAAAACTCACCTCCCGGCTCCTGTGCTGCTCACTGTTCTCCCTCTCAGCGTCTGACAGCGGGCGCCGGCAGGTGATGTTATTGCGCCCGCTGTCATACACTGAGAGGGGGATTATGGGAGAGAAGGAGCGCTCGCTCCTTCTCTCTCCATGCAGTCAGCTTTATCTGCTGGATGCCGATACAGCTGACCCTCCGATGACGGGTGGGGGACCCACTGCTGGCACCGGGCCCCCCCAACGCCTGTTCAGGCCCCATAGCTTCCGGGCGGCAGAGCAGGGAGAGCGATTCTCCCTGCTCTGCCGCAGAATGTAACTGTATCGTAGCTCCGGGTGGGCCCCCTCAGAGTGCGGGCCCCGGGGCCACCGCCCCCTCTGCCCCGCGACCTATCCTTTCAAATCAGGGCCCACCACGCAGGAGCTGGGGCCCACCGTAGGTTTCTCCGGTGTCCCGGTGCCTCAGTCCGACCCTGCTTGCCAGCCTGATAATACCAGGCCACAACAGTCTGCATATCTTGGCTGGTTAACAAAAATAGGGGATCCCCTCAAAAAAAATTTGGCGTGGGGTCCCCCCTATTTTTGTTAACCAGCCAGATGAAGCAGACTGCTGAGGCCTGGTTTTTCAGGCTGGTAAGGATCCAATATCCATGGACCTTGCCAGCCTGATAATACCAGGCCACAGCAGTCTGCTTAGCTTGGCTGGTTAACAAAAATAGGGATCCCCTCGAAAAAAAAACGGCGTAGGGGTCCCCCTATTTTTGTTAACCAGCCATGTAAAATGCAGACTGCTGCGGCCTGGTATTAAAAGACTGTCAAGGCCCATGGATTTTGGCCCTCAACAGCCTGATAATACCAGGCTACAGCAGCCCCACATTTGGCGCATCAAAAGATGTGCCAATTGTGGCACTTTACCCGGCTCTTCCCACTGCCCTGTAGCGGTGGCAAGTGGGTAAAAAGGGGGTTAATGTCACCGTTGATTGCACGGTGAGAATAAGCACCGGTTAATAATGGAGAGGTGTCAATAAGACACCGATCCATTATTAATCCCAAAGTTTTTAAATGTATAAAAAAAAAGACACAGCAAGAAAAAAGTATTTTAATGAAATAAAAGAGACAACACAGTTTTCATTAATTTTATTATACACTCATTCCTGCGACGCCATCGATCTCCTGTAAAAAAAGAAAAAAAAAAAAACCAACAGTATACCACCTGTCAGACGCAGTCCATAGTAACGACAGTCCCACGACGATCCAGCTCTGTTACATCGCAATGACAGGCAGAGCCTGTCATCTCAACGCAGCACAGCTGATTACCTGCTTCCCCGGCGGTGACGTCATCGGACTGACTGCTTTGCGGCCGGATTACCCAGCAGTCACTGCAGTTATCGCGAGAAACTGCATGTGACCGCCGGGGAAAGATGATGGCGGCCATCAAGCAGTCCAGCCCGTGACCGCCGGAGATCTTCTGCCAGGTAAGTGCCGCTGACTCCTGACAGACCCGACCGACGGACACTGACAGTGACAGTGACAATTCCGATTCCGGTATCCGATAAGACGAAAATATCGGAACTAAGTATCGAAAGTCCGATAGAGCTAATATCGGCCGATACCCGATACTTGCGGTATCGTATCGCTCAACACTAGTAGCTATACATCCTGAGCAGACTATGGGGCGCGTAACCTGGGCATCGCCTGCCAAGCTGAACAGAGAGTTGCTCAGTCCGGTCTCACGCTGGCTGTGAGCACGTACGCCTGGCGTTAGTCAAACGCACTTCCTAGCGGCTGGCACGTAGCTTCTGTGCAGTCAACTGGGTTATGTCTATACCAGCTTGTAGCACATAGTGCAAACCTAATATCTGGCAAGTGGCTTCTGTGCCATCAACAGGGCTACATCTATGCCAGTCGATAGCGCATCTCCTGTGACGATTAACGGAGATAGTGCCAATGCTACATCTCCCATAGTGTGAAGATACACAGGCGAGATCTAATGTTAGTTTTCTGTTGTCAGTTTGACCCTCATACTCTAGGGGTGTTCGGCAGCAGTGACTATAAACTGCCTCGCGGACCCCGTGTTCGGTTGCAATCCATTATATGATAAAGTTGTTGCAGCCGAGCGCATAACAGAACCCATCCTAGTATTCCCATTCTAGAGATACGCAGGGTTTCCACCACCATCGGAAATGTATGGACATTTCATAAATGTCTCTCATAAGACAATCCCTTCCAAGAGGACGCAATTGAAACAGAGAGGAAATCATTTCATCATTTCAAACTCACTCCTGTTGTTTCTGACAAAAAAAAGATAAGAGAAGACTTTAAATGTTTGGTATCCACTGAACCACCCATGGCTGTGGCTAAATAAAAACAATTATTGGCAACAACAGCAAACTGATTATGTCCCTTTATACAGATTAACATATACTTATTGTTAGGTCTTTTTTTGCTCACGAAAAAAGAATGCATGTTCTATTTGGACTGCACTTGTGGACCAAAATCACCCATTATTGTGAATGAGTCTACAAAAATATCAATAAGCACACAGAGGCCATTCATTCAGTCATATGCAGCTTGATTTTCAATAACTGCTCAACAAATCTATCTTTTCATTTTTTGGATGCAAGAAAAACTGATGACCCACTGATGTTAAAAATATCATAAAAAATGGACTAAAAGCACTTCTGATGATAAACAGTATTTTTGGCATATAAGAGAAAACACTGACATGTGAATTTGGCATTGGGCCAGATTCAAACAAGCCCGTCTGATCAAATAGTTTGGGCATCATCGATAGGCTGTAAGCCAGACACTGTGCATCACATGTATCTGTGTGACTAGCATCATATGCAAGCTCCACCTGGGTGCATGTTTAATACTACACAGCCATCCCCTCATGAATTGGTAGGTTTGTGAGTGTTTATTTGCATCATTATTTTGCACCTACAGTGGGTACGGAAAGTATTCAGGCCCCTTTAAATTTTTCACTCTTTGTTTCATTACAGCCATTTGATAAGTTCAAAATAGTTCATTTTTTCTCATTAACGTACACTCTGCACTCCATCTTGACTGAAAAAAACAGAAATGTAGAAATTTTTGCAAATTTATTAAAAAAGAAAAACTGAAATAACACATGGTTATAAGTATTCAGACCCTTTGCTCAGTATTGAGTAGAAGCACCCTTTTGCACTAGTACAGCCATGAGTCTTCTTGGGAATGATGCAACAAGTTTTTCCCACCTGGATTTAGGATCCTTTGCCATTCTTCCTTGCAGATCCTCTCCAGTTCCGTCAGGTTGGATGGTGAACGTTGGTGGACAGCCATTTGCAGGTCTCTCCATAGATGTTCAATTGGATTTAGGTCTGGGCTCTGGCAGCACCAGTCAAGAATGGTAACAAAGTTGTTCTGAAGCCACTCCCTTGTTATTTTAGCTGTGTGCTTAGGGTCATTATCTTGTTGGAAGGTGAACCTTCAAACAAGTCTGAGGTCCAGAGCACTCTGGAAGAGGTTTTCATTCAGGATATCTCTGTACTTGGCCACATTCATATTTCCTTCAATTGCAACCAGTCGTCCTGTCCCTGCAGCTGAAAAACACCCCCATAGCATGATGCTGCCACCACCATGTTTCACTTTTGGGATTGTATTGGGCAGGTAATGAGCAGTGCCTAGTTTTCTCCATACATACCGCTTAGAATTATCACCAAAAAGTTCTATTTTCATCTCATCAGACCAGAGAATCTTATTTCTAATAGTCTGTGAGTCCTTCATGTGCTTTTTAGCAAACTCTATGCAGGCTTTCATATGTCTTGCAATGAGGAGAGGCTTCTGTTGGGGCACTCTTCCATAAAGGCCTGACTGGTGGAGGGCTATAGTAATAGTTGACTTTGTAGAACTTTCTCTCATCTCCCTACTGCATCTGTAGAGCTCAGCCACAGTGATCTTGGGGTTCTTCTTTACTTCTCTCACCAAGGCTCTTATCCCATGATTGCTCAGTTTGGCTGGATGGCCAGGTGTAGGAAGACTTCTGGTGGTCCCAAACTTCTTCCATTTAATGATTATGGAGGCCACTGTGCTCTTAGAAACCTTGAGTACTGCAGAAATTCCTTTATAACCTTGGCCAGATCTGTTCCTTGTCACAATTCTGTCTCTGAGCTCCTTGGCCAGTTCCTTTAACCTCATGATTCTCATTTGGTCTGACATGCTCTGTCAGCTGTGAGGTTTTATGTAGTCAGGTGTGTGCCTTTACAAGTTCTATCAGTTTAATTAAACACAGCTGGACTTCAATGAAGGTGTAGAACCATCTCAAGGAGGATCACAAGGAAATGGACAGCATGTGACTTAAATATGAGTGTCTGAGCAAAGGGTCTGAATACTTATGGCCCTGTAATATTCCAGTTTTATTTTTTTATAAATTTGCTAAAATTTCTACATTTCTGTTTTTTTCAGTCAAGATGGGGTGCAGAGTTTACACTAAAGAGAAAAAAATGAACTTTTTTGAATTTACTAAATGGATACAATGAAACAAAGAATGAAAAATTTAAAGGGGTCTGAATACTTTCCATAGCAAATCTATGCTGCCCCCTTTATAATGGGATCAGCTACAGTCTTCTTGTGCATTGGTAATCTGACCTGGTGTTAGTAAGGCTTTATCTTTTTTTCTGTGATGTTTTTTCCATTTTGTTCAATGTTAGCCATTATCTCAGCACTGGAATATTATTTTAGCACATCCAATTGTGGAACTTATATTTAATCCAAGATCTATTAAATAAAATTAACTTTATTTGAGAGAAAACCCATTTGAGTACTGCAACATCATGAAGGACCACTATCAGTTGCTGAGTAGAAGTCATTCAGTTTTCAGTGGACAGATCCCTTCAAAAAAATAAATCATTCAATTTATTATTTTTTCTTTTATGAAGTCTCACCTTTATCAAGCAGAACAGGTCGCAAAATGTCATTACTAGTCTGATTCAATGTAATGTTACTGTTTAGGAAGCAGGCCTATAATCCTCCAAGAGGGACTCATGAGGAAGGGTTATCTGCTTTTAGTTCTGGAGTAGGGGATAAGAAATAAAATGAGAAGATGGCATCTATGAGAGTGTTCTGGCCTAGAAAACAGGAACACTTAGATTTCATATTCACCTGAGATTCCAGTGTGTATATCTTTTAGTGCCTTTTGTACAGTTTATTTTGCTCAATTTTCACTAATTGTTTAACACAGCATATGGAAAAAGCTAGTCTAATATAAAGCTTCCATACGTTTTAACATGTACCAAAAAGTCAGAATACTGGAAGGAAACCAGATTAGATGTAGTTTAAGTTTATTGGTGTAAACTGTAAATATCAGTTTCCTACAGTAATATTGATTGAAAAATGTAAGGAAAGTAACACAGGTAGTTGACTGGAAGTAAGTGCAGGCCTGCCTGTCCGGGAGACCTACTTACACGGACAACCCACCAGATGGAGAGTGAACTTGGAGTCCCCACATTTCAAAAAAAAAATTCACCCACTACTAAAGTGAGATCAATTTCCACAGAGTAGAAACAGTATAATCGGCCTCTGACACATCTTCTACTACAGGCAGCTCACCAGATGGCGACCCAACCTGGAGTCTCCACATTTCAAAAAATTGTTTGTAACATCAGCAACAGTAGCAAAAGCAGGCACAGAAGACACCACAAAGATGCCACAAACTGCAATAATGTGAGATCAATACATGACACTAAAAACGACATCATTGCCTAGTCTGCTCAATCAGCGACTGGGGTGCCATAGTCATCGGAAATCCTCGACTTGATCATTTTAATGAAAGTTAGGTGGTCTACACTTTGAGGGAAAGCTGAATGTGCTTATCTGCCAGGACACCAACAGCAGTGCTGAAGACACGTTCTGAGAGAACACTGGCTGCCTGGCATGACAAAACCTTCAAGGCGTGACAGTCAATCTTAGGCCACTCTACCATTTTTGAAGACCAAAATGCAAAAGGGTCCAAACCCTCCCTGATGGCATTGATATTGAGCTCCAGCTACTCCTGCACCATCCTCTCCATTAGGCCGGGTTCACACCTGCGAGTGCAATGCGAGAAACTCGCACCTAAATGCCTGGCACTGCCGCCGGCACTCGGGACTGGAGTGTGTGGCTGCATGTATTTCTATGCATCTGAACGCTCCGGTCCGAGTGCCAGCGACAGTGCCGGGTATTGAGGCGAGAGACTCTCGCGAGTTTCTCACATTGCACTCGCAAGTGTGACCCCAGCAATAATGTCTGTGTTGTGTTTCGATAGCTGAGGAGGACAGGAACAACAGCAGGGCAGCAGAACACCTGAGATGTTGGTAACTGATGGGTTGCAGATTCCTAAACTAACAACACAACTAGAGGTAGCCGTGGAGCGTTCCTACGTTGATCCTAGACGCCTCGTCACAGCCTGAGAGATAACTACACCTAAAGGCAGAAAGATGAAAGCTATCTGCCCCGGAGCAGATCCCCAAAGAAAATAGGAAGCCCCCAAACAAATAATGGCGGTTAGACAAGATGAAAACACAAACATAGGCAGAAAATAGATTGAGCAAATGCTGTGGCCACAAGCTGACTAAATAGAATAGGAAAGGAGAGATTACTTTCTGCAACCCAGAAAACCCTACAAAAATCCAACAATTCTGATTACAAAAATACTGAGATCACACGATCTCGCCACCCGCTAAATCAGATCTCAGTGTGAACAAAACCAAGCTGCAGCCGCTGAAAAAACAGGAAAAAGCAAAAGAGTAAATATGTTACACTCGGTCCCCGCGCTGGCTCTGCACTCAGTCCTGCTCACTCACCTGTTCCTCTAGCTGTCCCTCTGCAGCAGTCTGCGTGCAGGCTAAGGTCTCCTGTCCCATCTGCTCCTCAGCGTCCTGTGTCCTCCTCCACTTCCTGGCACGCTGCTAGCAGGCCTCCAGATAGATTGCTTAGGACGCGAGGCCGCGCCCACCGTCTCTCTTAAAGGGGCAGCGTGCATTTTTTGAAATAGCTAATTAACCAATGGCAGCGCACTCAGTACTATATCTGGTCGCTCCACCATAAGGGGGGTGCCGGAGCAACGTGTTCTATCATTGCTACATCCGGTTCTGTTCCTGATCTGTCTGCGCTGCGTCTGCAGTCTCTGTGCTTCGCTTATACTATTTGTCTCCTCAGATCATTGCTAACCCGTATCTGGCTAACCTGGACAATCTCGGTTATTACTGGCGCAAGTGTCATCCCGTTCCGCCATCAGCCATCCGTACCCATGGACTGTGACAAGGTCACTGAAGCCAGCCTGCCACCATCCATTCTGGACCAGGACCTTACTTAGCTCTGTCTAGAACCCTCCACGGACTCTGTATATACCTGTTATCCTTTTGGTCCCTCTGGGACAGCTGCCACGTGTCCGGGGTCTAACTGGAGGTAGCACCAGTGTCCTCCGGGTATTCCATTCTGGTCCTGTTCGAGGGGCCTTACTACGGGTACCCGGGGCTCATTAGTCATGCCCCCTTCGGAGCCCCCCGGACCGCGGTCTCGAGGTTCCACATTAAAAAATAAAGACGAATGTGAACTTCACCATCTCTGCCTCCGCTTCCATTCGTTACAGATTGCTCCGGCCATGGAACCCGCTGGATCCCAGAGACCTTCGACCACGGATCTGTGCCAGGAGGTGGCCCGTTTGGGAGTTCAACAGGACAAGATCACGACTTATCTACGCAGCTTGTCTACCCGCATGGATTCCTTGGGGTCCTCGTCTGCACCTGACTCTTCTATCAATACTCAGGTACCAGTTCCCATGGCAAGTAAAGGTCCCCGCCTGACGGCTCCTACCCGTTTCCAGGGTGATCCTACTCAGTGTCAGTGTTTTCTCAATCAGTGCACTCTACACTTCGAAATCTTGGGGCATATGTTTGCTTCTGACCGAGCCAAGGTGGGCTTCATCATGTCACACCTGGAGGAGAGGCCCTCGCCTGGATAAACCCGCTATGGGAGAGAGGGGATCCGCTGGTTAATGATCTTCAATCTTTCCTAGAGGCTTTTCGCAGGACCTTCGATGAACCTGGTCGCACCACTTCGACTGCTTCTGCTTTGCTCCTGCCTGCGCCAAGGTACTCTCACGGTAGCTCAGTATGCTGTTAAATTCCGCACCCTCTCATCTGAATTGTCGTGGAACAATGAGGCCCTGGTTGCTAACTTCTGGGAGGGCCTATCCGGAAGAATCAAGGATGAGCTGGCGGGACGCGACAGACCTACCCTCTTGGAAGAGCTAATATCCTTGGCAACCTGAATTGACCTGCGTTTTCAGGAGCATTCCATGGAGATCAAGCGGGACAAAAGGTCCTATCACCTGGACTCTAGTTTGTTCAAAACAGGTACCTCGCCTTCCTCCTCCGAGGCCATGGAGGTAGACCATGTAAGTTTGGCCACCCGCCGCTGGGAGCACGTCGCAAGGAGGGAAATTGTTACTACTGCTGTAGTTCTGAACATTTGATCCATTTCTGTCCTAAAAGTCGGGAAACTCCAGTGCCTAGGTTCGGTAGGAGGGGCCAACCTAGGTAGAGAACAGTCCTCTCCCTCTTTACACATCTCAGTCTCCGTGTCCTATGGAGCAATAAAATTCTCCGAACATTGTTTACTGGATTCTGGGGCTGCAGGGAACTTCATCCAGCAGGCGGTTGTGGATCATTACCGCTTACCAGTCCAGCGTCTTCCTGATCCGTTGCAGGTGACCGCCGTGGATGGCAAACCACTGACCGAGCCCGTCCAGTTTCAAACCGAGTTGGTGGAACTCCGGGTAGGTCTAATGCATGCCGAACGAATGCGATTTTATGTATATCCCGGTTTGTCCCATCCCATGCTTTTAGGTTTACCTTGGCTCCAGATGCATGAACCAGTCCTTAATTGGAAAACTGGAGAAGTTCTGCGTTGGGGAGATACCTGCATGAATCGTTGCTTAACCCGGATTCAACCTGTTTCGCCTCCAGTCCAGCCTGATACCCTGCCAGGGTTGCCTTCCGCCTATTGGTCCTTCTCTGACGTCTTTGGGAAAAAGGAGGCTGAGAGACTTCCTCCACACAGGTCGTATGACTGTCAGATAGAGCTTCTTCCTGGAGTATCTCCTCCTCGCGGGAGGTTTATCCCCTTTCTCAGGCAGAGACTCAGGCCATGTCGGACTACATCCAAGAGAATCTGGCTAGAGGATTTATCCGAAAGTCATCGTCACCGGCAGGAGCTGGATTCTTCTTTGTGAAGAAGAAGGATGGATCCTTGCGGCCCTGTATCGACTATCGGGGTCTAAATCAGATCACGGTAAAAAACAGGTATCCATTACCTCTTATTTCAGAGCTGTTTGATCATCTCCAAGGGGCCAAGATCTTCACCAAATTGGATCTCAGAGGGGCCTACAACCTGATCCGAGTCAGAGAGGGAGACGAATGGAAAGCAGCCTTCAACACCCGTGACGGCCACTATGAATACCTGGTAATGCCATTTGGCCTAAGCAATGCACCTGCGGTCTTTCAGGAATTTGTTAATGACATTTTCAGGGACTTGCTCTATACTTGTGTCGTGGTCTACCTGGACGATATTTTGATTTTCTCTGCAGACTTGGCGTCACACCGGAGGCAAGTACGCCTGGTCTTACAAAGACTGAGAGAGAACAGGCTATATGCCAAATATGAGAAATGCCTCTTTGAGCAGTCTTCCTTGCCTTTCCTTGGGTACATTGTATCTTCCACAGGATTAAAGATGGATCCGGAGAAGTTTTCTGCAGTTCTCAACTGGCCTCGTCCGTCTGGGCTAAAAGCCATACAAAGGTTCCTAGGGTTCGCCAATTACAACCGGCAATTCATTCACACTTTTCCACCCGAGTGGCTCCTATCACAGCCTTAACCCGGAAAGGTGTAAACTCTAAGGAATGGTCCTCCGAGGCAGAAGAGGCCTTTGTTTCTCTCAAAAAAGCCTTCGCTTCCGCACCCGTTCTCCATCGTCCTAATTCAAATGAGCAATTTTTTCTTGAGGTTGACGCTTCTTCCATAGGTGCAGGAGCAGTTCTCACCCAGAAGTCGTCTACCGGGCGGATGATCTCGTGTGGTTTTTTTTCCAAGGTTTTTTCTCCTGCAGAAAGGAACTACTCTGTCGGTGATCGCGAACTGTTGGCCATCAAATTGGCTCTGCAAGAATGGAGACATCTTCTTGAGGGAGCTCATCTCCAGGTAATCATATTCACCGACCATAAAAACCTTGCCTATCTCCAATCTGCTTTAAGACTGAATCCCCGTCAGGCCCGTTGGGCATTATTTTTTGCCCGTTTCAATTTTGTACTTCATTTCCGTCCAGCTGACAAGAACATCAAGGCAGACGCACTCTCTAGAGCCTTTTTGCCTCCTGAACTGGAGGAAGAACCTCAGCACATTATTGAACCTTCTAAGTTAGTCTCTGTTGCCTCCATTGATCTGGCCCGGCTTCCTCCAGGGAAGACTCTCGTGTCCGCTTCTGATCGTAGTCGTGTTCTGCGCTGGGGTCATTCTTCTAAGTTGGCTGGCCATGCTGGTCAGAAAAAGACGCAGCAACTCATCTCCCGTTATTACTGGTGGCCTACCATGGGCAAGGATATCCAGGAGTTCGTCGCAGCCTGTCCTTCATGTGCCCGTAACAAAACTGTTAAACATCTACCAGCCGGCAGGCTTCTGCATCTTCCGATTCCGTCCGCTCCCTGGCAGCACATCGCGATGGATTTCATCACGGATCTTCCCATTTCTTCTGGCTGCTCAGTGTTATGGGTTGTGGTGGACCGCTTCTCTAAAATGGCCCACTTCGTTCCGCTATCTGGTCTCCCGTCTGCTCCAGAACTGGCTGCTCACTTCATTCAGCACATCTTCCGTCTACATGGATTTCCACTCCACATCGTGTCCGACAGGGGCGTCCAGTTCACCTCTAAGTTCTGGAGAGGACTCTGTAAAATGGTAAAAATTGAACTAGATTTTTCTTCTGCATACCATCCCCAGTCTAATGGGCAAGTGGAGAGGATCAATCAAATCCTGGCTGGATACCTGCATCACTTCATCAACGCTCATCATAATGACTGGGTAGAATTACTGCCCTGGGGGAATTCTCCTACAACAACCAAGTAAGTGAATCTTCTGGAAAGTCTCCCTTTCAGATTGTGTTTGGACTCCAACCCGGAATTCCTCTTCCTATCTCTGGATTGTCTGATGTTCCGGCAGTCGATACCTTGTCTAAGAATTTCTCGAACATTTGGAGAGAAACCAGGTCTGCTTTGGAGAAAGCCTCTCAGCGTATGAAAACGCATGCGGACAAAAGACGTTTGGAGGCTCCCATCTTTCATCCAGGAGACAAGGTATGGCTCTCCTCCAAGTACATCCTTTGAAGTTACCATCGTACAAATTGGGTCCCCGTTTCATTGGTCCCTTTGAAGTCTTGAGACAAATCAACCGGTCTCTTACAAACTGAAATTGCCTAATTCTCTACGTGTACCTAACTCCTTTCATGTTTCCCTCCTCAAACCAGTAGTGTTGAGCTCCTTCTTTAAGGACCCGGGTACCACTCCAGATCCGGTTTCTGAGGATGATGTTTTTGAGGTAAAACATATCTTGGCCTCTAAGAAAGTAAGAGGTAGGATCTATTACCTGGTGGACTGGAAGGGTTTTGGTCCTGAGGAGAGGTCTTGGGAGCCTAAAGAGAACATCCAGGCTCCTCTTCTTCTTAAAAGATTTCACGCAGGCTTGAAAAAGAGGGAGTAAAGAGGGGGATACTGTTACACTCGGTCCCCGCGCTGGCTCTGCACTCCGTCCTGGTCACTCACCTGTTCCTCTAGCTGTCCCTCTGCAGCAGTCTGCGCGCAGGCTGAGGTCTCCTGTCCCATCTGCTCCTCAGCATCCTGTGTCCTCCTCCACTTCCTGGCACGCTGCTAGCAGGCCTCCAGATAGATTGCTTAGGACGCGAGGCCGCGCCCACCGTCTCTCTTAAAGGGGCAGCGTGCATTTTTTGAAATAGCTAATTAACCAATGGCAGCGCACTCAGTACTATATCTGGTCACTCCACCATAAGGGGAGTGCTGGAGCAACGTGTTCTATCATTGCTACATCCGGTTCTGTTCCTGATCTGTCTGCGCTGCGTCTGCAGTCTCTATGCTTCGCTTATACTATTTGTCTCCTCAGATCATTGCTAACCCGTATCTGGCTAACCTGGACAATCTCGGTTATTACTGGCGCAAGTGTCATCCCGTTCCGCCATCAGCCATCCGTACCCGTGGACTGTGACAAGGTCACTGAAGCCAGCCTGCCACCATCCATTCTGGACCAGGACCTTACTCAGCTCCGTCAAGAACCGTCCTCGGACTCTGTATATACCTGTTATCCTTTTGGTCCCTCTGGGACAGCTGCCACGTGTCTGGGGTCTAACTGGAGGTAGCACCTGTGTCCTCCGGTATTCCATTCTGGTCCTGTTCGGTGGGCCTTACTACGGGTACCCGGGCTCATTAGTCACGCCCCCTTCGGAGCCCCCCGGACCGCGGTCTCGAGGTTACACATTAAAAAATAAAGACGAATGTGAACTTCACCATCTCTGCCTCCGCTTCCATTCGTTACAAAATAAAAGTGGCTGCAGATAAACTGTGAGGAGCTCAGGCCCCAGGAGGGGACCTGGCTGACCTCCACAAAAGTGCAGAAAACAATGCAAAAAGCAAGCACAAAAAGAAAAGCAAAAAATATCTTATCTGAAAGCAGGAGATGCAGGCAAGACTCCAGCAAACTTCCAAATGAACCAGGAACCACAATTGAGACAAGAACAATTGATCACCGGTAACCAACATGGGAGGGAACCTCCCTTATATCAGACCAGTCCGTGATCCCTGATTGCCACTCCTCGCTGAAAGGTTCAGTACTGTCTGTAACCACCAGAGGGAGCCTCTGCTCAGAAACCATCTCTAGCACATTCATAACAGTTCTGCTGGTGCGCGGGCTGGTCTAAAAAATGTGTTAAACGACTCACAGAAATTGCTTATGCAACTTACACTGCTGCTGCTGCTAATGTTTACCACCAAAATGTCACATAAAGAAGCACTAAATACTATATGGATTACTAATTGAATCTCTACTAGGTTTTAAATGTTTTTTTTGGGAGTCTTATATACCAATGAAATGTAACAAAAAAAGCACCTAAACTGTATGGATGACTAATTGAAATCTGACCAATTTTTCAATGCTTTTTTTGAATCTTATAATTCAAATTCAAAGAAGCTTTATTGGCAGGACTAAATACACATTAGTTTTGCCAAAGCAAGTGTACCAAAGGGGATAGGGATAGGGATGTTGAGTAGGGCAGATCCAGGGTGGGGGCTATGGAAGTCCATGGCATAGGGAGGGTGATGGGGGCGCAGGTCCAGGTGGGGGCTATAAAAGTCCATGGCATAGGGAGGGGTGATGGGGCAGATCCGGGGTGGGGGCTATAGAAGTCCATGGCATATCATAGTTCTCTTTCTTGCAGTCTATGACATTCGCTCACATACCGCGCTGCTATCTCCGCTGCTCTCTCTTCTTCCCCCAGCAAGATATATGTTTTCTCTTCCTCCTTCATGGTGATGAAATCGGGGAAGAGATGTGAGAGTCTCCTGAAGTGAGTGTCCCTCCCTGCTGAGTATTTGGAGCAGTGTAGCAGGAAAGTGGGTTTCGTCCTCTATGGCCTCCTGGTCACAGTGTTGGCATAGTCTTTCCTCCCTGGGCTTGTAGCTCTGCCTGTGTCGGCCGGTTCGATGGCCAGACTGTGGGCGCTGAGTCTATACCGGCTCAGGATCTGGCGGTCTCTGGGTCTGGGAGTTTCTCCAGGTATGGGGCCAGACTGTAGTCTCTCTGTAGACTCCGGGACATGGTCAGTTTCTGGGAGCTGATGATGTCGTTCTTCCAGTCACTGACATACCTCTCCTGGCCTTCGTCTACCATCTTCCTGATTTCGGCTTTTGTCAGGTTGTTGTGATTGGTGTTCTGGTCAGGTTGGGTTTGGGTGAGCTGTTCCGAGGGTCCTAGTTTTTCTGTTTCACCTACGTGTGTCAGGGCTTTATGGTGATGGGAGCTTGGATTGCTCCTACGTAGGTGAGCCCGGAATGACAGTGCCCTCTTTAGAACCGTTAGGTGTAGAGGGAATCTGCCCAGCTCGGCCCGGCAGGCACTGTTGGAGGTGCTCCGATGGATTTGGAGAAGGTGCTTGCAGAATTCCAGGTGGAATATTTCTGTTGGGCTGGAGTCCCATCTTGACCAGTCTGGGTAGGTGTGAGGACCCCAGACTTCACTGCCATACAGGAGATTGGGGCGATGACCGAGATCGAAAGATTTTTAACCTGAACCCTCACTGGGCTTCAGATGTAAAGTTTCCTTCGATGCCATAGAAGGTTTACACCTTGTCTTTCAGGGTCTCTATGGCTGTTGAAGCTTCCGACCGTGAATCTCTAGGCCACCGTAGGTATATGTTCTGTTCCTGTATATATTACAAAAATCTCACAGAAAGTACTATACTCATGGTGACTATTGAATCAGCAATTTGAGATCATAAACCCCAGAATTGTATATCACAGCAAGTAATAATTTATAGGCCAGTAATTGAATCTAAGATAAAAAATTTTGAAAGCTCTTTTGGAGTGTTGTATACCACTGAAAATAGTAACCCAGAGTACGTAATACTGAATGGTTGAGCAAGTGAATACAGAAAAAAGTTTCAATGATTATTTAGAGTATTATATGTCACAGAAATGTACCCCAGTGCACAGAATAGAATACTCTATGGATGGGTAAGTGAACACATAAACATTTTTTAAAGCTTTTTTTGGAGTGTCATATGCCACATAAATGTACCCCAGAGCATGAAATACTCTATGGATGAGTAAGTGTATACAGAAAAAAAAATGTAACACTTTTTATAGTGTTATACAATACCAAAATGTATCACAAAGCATGTAATATTCTATGGATCACAATATAGTCAATTTATTCACACAAAATAGAATGGTTAACTGCCACAGCATATTTAGCAATGAACTGCAAAGCTCTAATTCCTGCCTAGAGACTGTACCCAGCCATTCTCCCTCCTCCTGCACCTCTCTCTCCCTCAATATGCTAAATGCAGAATGTATCTGATGTAAACAGCAAAGCACAAGATTAGCACATAGGGCTCATGCCTTTCACTGTGTAAAAATCGGTCTGATTTAGGTCCAAAAAAGTCTGACGAGTGTCATGCAAGTGTCATGCGATTTTCATGTGAGTACAATCAGATTTTAACACCTAGCATCCGATGTACATCTGATCTCCATGCAAATGTGATCCGATTGCAATGTGATAATACAATTTTAACATGAACTTTTACATAGAGTAATTATCTATGTAATTTACACATAGTTTTCCAAGGAAATATTCTTCAATACATATATATAAATAGTGGAGAAAAAAAGTATTTAGTCAGCCACCAATTGTGCAAGTTCTCCCACTTAAAAAGATGATAGAGGCCTGTAATTGACATCATAGCTAGACCACAAATATGAGAGTCAAAATGAGAAAACAAATCCAGAAAATCACCTTGTCTGATTTGGCAAGGTTTATTTTGCAAATTATGGTGGAAAATAAGTATTTGGTCATTAACCCCTTAATGTCCATTGACTTGCACAGTCCGTCATGGCAAGGTGCCAGTTCCGGCACCAGGACGGACTGTGCACGTCATGCCTTTGATCTACCACTGCGTGTAAACACGCAGTGGTAGATCAGTGCCGACAGCTGTCACAGACAGCTGACAGGCACGGCAAGCGGTGCGGGGACCTTTGCCGTCGGTCCCCACACCCACAGCGCTGTGATTGGTCAGTCAATCTGACTGACCAAACACAGCAGCGATCGTGCAAGAGAAGCTGAAATTTCAGCTTCTCCAGCGCGATCAGTGCAGGAGCCGGCGCTGCAGTGGCCAGGCTTCCTGCACTGACAGCCAGGAGCGGAGCCCCCACCGCGCCTGGCTATTAACCCCCTGACTGCTGCGATCCAGCGCGATCGCAGAGCTCAGGGGGAGGCAGAGGGTCGGGAGCTCCCTCTGCCTCAGATCAGTGCCCTGCAATGTATTTGCAGGGCCCGATCTCTGCCTTGATGACCCGGGGGTTGTCATGACAACCTCCGGGTCATCTAGCTACGGGAAGCTGCTGTGATCATGTTCACAGCAGCTTTCCCCATAGGTACAATGCATTGCAATGCTGGAGCATTGCAATGCATTGTAACTTCAATAAAAAGTAAAAAAAGTGAAAGTCCCATAAAGCGACAAGTTAAAAAAAATCATTTTTTAAAAAAATTGTAAAAAAAATATTAAAAAATAATTTAAAAAATCCACTAAAAATACACATTTTTATGTAATAAAAAAATAAAAAACAAAAAAAATACACGTTAGGTATCGCCATGTCCGTAAAAATCCCATCTATAAAAGCGTAACCCTAGTTAACCCCTTCAGTGAAAGCCGTAAAAAAAAAACACAAAAAAGTAGTAAATTATACTTTTTCCAAGCAGTATCATCATACCGCTTGGAAAAGTGCAATAACGCGATCAAAAAGTCAGATATAAATAATAATGGTACCGCTAAAAAACATCATCTTGTCCCACAAAAAACAAGCCGCTATACAGCATCATCAGCGAAAAAATAAGAAAGTTATAGCTCGCGGAATAAACTGATGCAAAAATAATTATTTTTTCTATAAAAATGTTATTGTGTAAAAAACGCCAAAACATAAAAAAAAATATATAAATGAGGTATCACTGTAATCGTAGTGATCAGAAGAATTAAGCTCCTTTATCAATTTTACCACACGCGGAACGGAGGAAAAAAAAAAAAAAAACAATTCCTGAATTGCTGGTTTTTGTTCATTCTGCTTCCACAAAAATCGGAATAGGAAGCGATCAAAAAATGTTATGTGCCCGAATATGATACCAATAAAAACGTCAGCTCCTCCCGCAAAAAATAAGCCCACAGATAACTCTGTCGGCCGAAATATGGAAAAATTATAGCTCTCAAAATACGGCGATGCAAAAATTTCTTACAAAAAATTATTCCAAAAAAAAGCATCTTTAGTGTGTGACAGAAGCTAAACATGAAAAAAGGATGTAAATCTGGTATCGCTGTAATCGCACCGATCCGAGGAATAAAGTCGCCTAATCACTAATACCGCATGAGGAACGGCGTAAAAAAGAAAACCAATTCTTAACCTTTTGTGGATTTGTTCATTGTGCCTCCCAAAGATCACAGTAAGGCGATCACAGTAGTTCCCCCCCACATATGGGGCATCAGCGTACTCAGGACAAAATGCACAATAGCATTTGGAGTCCTATTTCTCCTGTTATCCTTAGAAAATAAAAATTTGGGGGCAAAAATGTCATTTTTGTGGAAAAAAATATGATTTTTTTATTTTCACGGCTCTACGTTATAAACTTCTGTGAAGCCCTTGGGGTTCAAAGTGCTGACCACACATCTAGATATGTTCCTTGGGGGGTCTAGTTTGCAAAATGGGGTCATTTGTGGGGGGTTTCTACTCTTTAAGCACATCAGGGGCTCTCCAAGCGCGACATGACACCCGCAGACCATTTCATCAAAGTCTGCATTTAAAAACGGTGCTCCTTCCCTTCCGATCTCTGCCATGCGTCAAAATAGTGGTTCCCCCCCACATATGGGATATCAGCGTACTCAGGACAAATTGCACAATAGCTTTTGGGGTCCTATTTCTCCTGTTACAATTATAAAAATAAAAATTTGGGGGCAAAAAATTATTTTTGTGGAAAAAAATATGATTTTTTTATTTTCACGGCTCTACGTTATAAACTTCTGTGAAGCACTTGGGGGTTCAAAGTGCTCACCACACATCTAGATAAGTTCCTTGGGGGTCTAGTTTCCAAAATGGAGTCACTTGTGGGGGTTTCTACTGTTTAGGCACATCAGGGCTCTCCAAACGTGACATGACACCCGCAGACCATTCCATCAAAGTCTGCATTTGAAAAAGGCACTACGTCCCTTTCGAGCTCTGCCATGCGTCAAAATAGTGGTTTACCCCCACATATGGGGTATCAGCGTACTCAGGACAAATTGCACAATAACTTTTGGGTCCTGTTACCCTTTGGAAAATAACAATTGGGTGTGGAAAGATCATTTTTGTGGAAAAGATATGATTTTTTAATTTTACTGCTCTACGTTATAACCTTCTGTGAAGCCCTTGGGGGTTCAAAGCTCTCACCACACATCTAGATAAGCTCCTTGGGGGTCTAGTTTCCAAAATGGGGTCAATTGTGGGGGTTTCCACTGTTTAGGCACACAGGGGCTCTCCAAATACGACATGGCGTCCAATCTCAATTCCAGCCAAAAAAGTCAAATGGCGCTGCTTCCCTTCCGAGCTCTGCCATGCGCCCAAATAGTGGTTTACTCCCACATATGGGGTATCAGCGTACTCAGGACTAATTGCACAATAACTTTTGAGGTCCTTTTATCCTTTGGAAAATAAAAATTGGGATGAAAAGATCATTTTTGTGGAAAAAATATGATTTTTTAATTTACGGCTCTACGTTATAACCTTCTGTGAAGCGCTTGGGGGTTAAAAGCTCTCACAACACATTTAGATAAGTTATTTGGGGGGTCTAGTTTCCAAAATGGGTCACTTGTGGGGGGTTTCCACTGTTTAGGCACACAGGGACTCTCCAAATGCGACATGGCGTCCAATCTCAATTCCAGCCAAAAAAGTCAAATGGCGCTGCTTCCCTTCCGAGCTCTGCCATGCGCCCAATTAGTGGTTTACCCCCACATATGGGGTATCAGCGTACTCAGGACTAATTTCACAATAACTTTTGGGGTCCTTTTATCCTTTGGAAAATAAATATTGGGATGAAAAGATCATTTTTGTGGAAAAAATATGATTTTTTAATTTTATGGCTCTACGTTATAACCTTATGTGAAGCCCTTGGGGTTAAAAGCTCTGACAACACATTTAGATAAGTTCATTGGGGGGTCCAGTTTACAAAATGGGGTCACTTGTGGGGGTTTCCACTGTTTAGGCACACAGGGACTCTTCAAATGCGACATGGCGTCCAATCTCAATTCCAGCCAATTAAGTCAAATGGCGCTGCTTCCCTTCCGAGCTCTGCCATGCGCCCAAATAGTGGTTTACCCCCACACATGGGGTATCGGTGTACTCTGGAGAAATTGTACAACAAATATTGTGGTTCATTTTCTCCTGATACCCTTGACAAAATTTAAAAAAATTGTGTCGAAAAAAATTTTGGGAAAAAAAGTTAAATGTTCATTTTTTCCTTCCACATTGCTTCAATTCTTGTGAAGTACCTAAAGGGTTAATAAACTTCTTGAACGTGGCTTTGAACACGTTGAGGGGTGCAGTTTTTAGAATGGTGTCACTTTTGGGTATTTTCTGTCATATTGACCCTCAAATTCACTTCAAATGTGAGGTGGTCCCTAAAAAAAATGGTTTTGTAAATTTTGTTGGAAAAATGAGAAATTGCTGGTCAACTTTTAACACTTATAACTTCCTAACAAAAAAAAATGTTGGTTCCAAAATTGTGCTGATGTAAAGTAGACATATGGAAATGTTATTTATTAACTAATTTTTGTGACATATCTCTCTGATTAATTGGCATAAAAATTAAAAGTTTGAAAATTGCAAAATTTTCAAAATTTTTGCCATATTTCCATTTTTTTCATAAAAAAACGCAAGTTATATTGAAGAAATTTTACCACTATCATGAAGTACAATATGTCACGAGAAAACAATCTCAGAATCGCCAAGATCCATAGAAGCGTTCCAGAGTTATAACCTCATAAAGAGACAGTGGTCAGAATTGTAAAAATTGGCCTGGTCTTTAACCTACAAAATGGCTTGGTCGTTAAGGGGTTAACAAAAGTTCATCTCAATATTTTGTTATATATCAAAAAACTGACCGGCACATCCAAACATAGATCCAGTGTGAACAGGTGCTAAACCTAGAGTCACCAACTCATATACATACAAGAAAAAAAGGTAGCACACTGTAGCGCTATAGCTTGCAAACACGAAATATGAAAATATGAAAAATATGAAAAATGAATTGCATCACTGCCTTAGAAATATGAAAAATTGAGAAGTCTTAGCGCATAAGATGGCCAAATTATGTGAGCCTGATAGCCACGTCAAGGCTCTTCTCGTATATCAGGTCCTAACTAATGCCAATCCTCACTTAGAAAAGTCTGTCTGCATGGGAACATATGAATCCTCTCTTCAGACTAAAATCTACATCTCTGTGGAGGGGTAATGAACCTGGTGTAATTAAAAAGCCTGTGACCAACAGGTGGAGTGCTCAGGTAGAAGGTAAATGAATACATATCAAAAAACTGACCGGCACATCCAAACATAGATCCAGTGTGAACAGGTGCTAAACCTAGAGTCACCAACTCATATACATACAAGAAAAAAAGGTAGCACACTGTAGTGCTATAGCTTGCAAACACAAAATATGAAAATATGAAAAATGAATTGCATCACTGCCTTAGAAATATGAAAAATTGAGAAGTCTTAGCGCATAAGATGGCCAAATTATGTGAGCCTGATAGCCACGTCAAGGCTCTTCTCGTATATCAGGTCCTAACTAATGCCAATCCTCACTTAGAAAAGTCTGTCTACATGGGAACATATGAATCCTCTCTTCAGACTAAAATCTACATCTCTGTGGGGGGGGTAATGAACCTGGTGTAATTAAAAAGCCTGTGACCAACAGGTGGAGTGCTCAGGTAGAAGGTAAATGAATACATATCAAAAAACTGATCGGCACATCCAAACATAGATCCAGTGTGAACAGGTGCTAAACCTAGAATCACCAACCCATATACATATAAGAAAAAAAGGTAGCACACTGTAGCGCTATAGCTTGCAAACACGAAATATGAAAATATGAAAAATATAAAAAATGAATTGCATCACTGCCTTAGAAATATGAAAAATTGAGAAGTCTTAGCGCATAAGATGGCCAAATTATGTGAGCCTGATAGCCACGTCAAGGCTCTTCTCGTATATCAGGTCCTAACTAATGCCAATCCTCACTTAGAAAAGTCTGTCTGCATGGGAACATATGAGTCCTCTCTTCAGACTAAAATCTACATCTCTGTGGAGGGGTAATGAACCTGGTGTAATTAAAAAGCCTGTGACCAACAGGTGGAGTGCTCAGGTAGAAGGTAAATGAATACATATCAGAAAACTGACCGGCACATCCAAACATAGATGTAGATTTTAGTCTGAAGAGAGGATTCATATGTTCCCATGCAGACAGACTTTTCTAAGTGAGGATTGGCATTAGTTAGGACCTGATATACGAGAAGAGCCTTGACGTGGCTATCAGGCTCACATAATTTGGCCATCTTATGCGCTAAGACTTCTCAATTTTTCATATTTCTAAGGCAGTGATGCAATTCATTTTTCATATTTTTCATATTTTCATATTTCGTGTTTGCAAGCTATAGCGCTACAGTGTGCTACCTTTTTTTCTTGTATGTATATGAGTTGGTGACTCTAGGTTTAGCACCTGTTCACACTGGATCTATGTTTGGATGTGCCGGTCAGTTTTTTGATATGTATTCATTTACCTTCTACCTGAGCACTCCACCTGTTGGTCACAGGCTTTTTAATTACACCAGGTTCATTACCCCTCCACAGAGATGTAGATTTTAGTCTGAAGAGAGGATTCATATGTTCCCATGCAGATAGACTTTTCTAAGTGAGGATTGGCATTAGTTAGGACCTGATATACGAGAAGAGCCTTGACGTGGCTATCAGGCTCACATAATTTGGCCATCTTATGCGCTAAGACTTCTCAATTTTTCATATTTCTAAGGCAGTGATGCAATTCATTTTTCATATTTTTCATATTTTCATATTTCGTGTTTGCAAGCTATAGCGCTACAGTGTGCTACCTTTTTTTCTTGTTGAATATTTTGTTATATATCCTTTGTTGGCAATGACAGAGGTCAAACCTTTTCTTTTAGTCTTCACAAGGTTGCCACACATTGTTGGTGGTATGTTGGCCCATTCCTCCATGCAGATCTCCTCTAGAGCAGTGATATTTTGGACCTGTCGCTGGGCAACACAGACTTTCCATTCCGTCCAAAGGTTTTCTATGGGGTTGAGATCTGACCCCACTCTTTCCACTTCCGTCCACTATATTACTACTCCCATAGAAGTAAAGGTAGCAAGGTCACATATTACACCACTACTCCCATAGAAGTGGATGAAGAAAAGTCACACATTACACCACTGCTCTCATATGAAAAAATGAAAAAAGGAAAAGTGCACTTTGTGCAGATCACAGAGGACGATAATAGACCCAACGGTGGTATTTTACTCATCTGAGTGTGTTATGCATTTCAGGCACCAGGTAGGATAAGGGATGGTCAGCTGCTGCTCCACATAAGGGATCCTGCTGGGAATCCATATATAGATATGAGGAATGTAGGATAAGGGTGGTTGAAATAGCGCTGCCAAAGACTTGAGATATGAAATAACACTGAGGTGATAACTATTTAAACGTTTATTAGCTTACTATGTGTAATGGAACTGTTGCAGTTCCTTCTTTAGGCTAAATACATTTTTCCATTTCTCTCTCCCCACAGCACTTTCCATGTTTCTCTCACCTTCATATTTTTGCATCTGCAGAAAAGCATCATGCCTGGCCCTTCACCGCCACAGCCCTGATACTTTCCAGTGGATAAAGTCGTCACTGCTCCTATGTTCCATGATCTTCACTGCTGTCTGCTGCCCTCCAGTCTCCACAGCTTCTCTAGAACTCCTTGAAACTCAGGATGTGTTGTTCAGGAAGTGAACAGCACATTTTTCTGTTACAGGTCCTGGCAAAAGAGAGTAAGAGGAGCTCAGCAAATAGTGCTGGGCTACAATAAAATGGCCCCTTGCCACACCAACAGCTGTGAATTGGGCTGCCCACAGAAGCGTGCACAGTTCACTGCTGATGCGGCTCTAATGTAAGCGATAGGGTCAGCATCTGACCGTTGTCTCCTTTTCCCAGGGGCTGCCATATTTGCCGACTGTAAGGCTATGTGCCCACATTGCAGAAATGCTCTGGAATTGTCCGGAGCATTTGTGCAACTCCCCGCCGTGTAATTCTCATGCATTTTACCACAAAACACAAGCGTTTTGCAAGCGGTTTTAGCTTGCAGAATGCTCGTGCTTTTCCAAATGATTTGAAGCATCGCTTGGAAAAGTGATTGACATGTTGGTCACACTTGTCAAGCATAGTGCTTGACAAGTGTGACCAACTTTTTACTACTGATGAATGTTAAAAATAATCAAAAAAAATAAAAAATATGGATATCCTCACCTTCTGGCAGCCCCTGATCTCCTCAGCGACAATCCCTGTCTTCAGAGGCGCTGCCGACAAGTTCCATTCCCAGGCATGCTTAGCGAGAATGACCTTTGCGAAGTCACGGTCACTCGACCGCGACGTCACAAATATCATTCTTGCTAAGCACGCCTGGGAACGGAACTTGCCTGCAGCGCCACTGAGGAGCAGGAGGATTCCGGGGGCCGACAGAGGGAAAGTATATCCCTATTTTTTATTTTAATTCTATTTTTTACAGGAAAATGGTTCCCAGGGCCTGGAAGAGAGTCTCCTCTCCTCCAGACCCTGGGTACCAACCGCACATGAAGTGCTCACTTTATGCATGGTGGGCATTGCCACATGCTTAAAGTGAGCATTTCAATGCAATCCTATGGTGGCGGAATTACCGTGATTACGCTAAAATAACGAACATGCTGCGTATTTTACCGTGATGCCATTACGCTGTAGAAAAATACACAGCATGGGCACAGCAATTGCGGAATCCCATAGTATTGCATGGGATGCGTTTTCTTAACTTTTTTTATAAGCGTTTCCGCCACGTAAAAACGTGTCAAAAACGCTTAAAAAAAGCAACATGGGCACATAGCCTAAGCGTCGCGCAGCAACCAGTACACACCTGCACAGTAAAATGGCAGCTCCCAGTAGCTGCATTAAACATTTATTTAAAAAAACAACATAAAATTTAACCCCTCTCTGCCATCGGACGTACTATCCCGTCCACGAAACCTGTGCCAATCTGCCCATGGACGGGATAGTATGTCCAAGGCGATCAGCTGATCGCGGCTGGGTGTCAGCTGATTATCACACCTGACACCCGGCACTATGTGCCAGGAGTGGTCACGGACCGCTCCCGGCACATTAACCCCTGGCACACAGCGATCATACAGTTAGGTCCATAAATATTTGGACAGAGACAACATTTATCTAATTTTGGTTCTAGACATTACCACAATGAATTTGAAACAAAACAAATCAGATGCAGTTGAAGTTCAGACTTTCAGCTTTCATTTGAGGGTATCCACATTAAAATTGGATGAAGGGTTTAGGAGTTTCATCTCCTTAACATGTGCCACCCTGTTTTTAAAGGGACCAAAAGTAATTGGACAGATTAAATAATTGTAAATAAAATGTTCATTTCTAGTACTTGGTTGAAAACCCTTTGTTAGCAATGACTGCCTGAAGTCTTGAACTCATGGACATCACCAGACACTGTGTTTCTTTCTTTTTGATGCTCTGCCAGGCCTTCACCCCGGTGGTTTTCAGTTGTTGTTTGTTTGTGGGCCTTTCTGTCTGAAGTTTAGTCTTTAACAAGTGAAATGCATGTTCAATTGGGTTGAGATCAGGTGACTGACTTGGCCATTCAAGAATATTCCACTTCTTTGCTTTAATAAACTCCTGGGTTGCTTTGGCTTTATGTTTTGGGTCATTGTCCATCTGTAGTATGAAACGACGACCAATCAGTTTGGCTGCATTTGGCTGGATCTGAGCACACAGTATGGCTCTGAATACCTCAGAATTAATTCGGCTGTTTCTCTCCTGTGTCACATCATCAATAAACACTAGTGACCCAGTGCCACTGGCAGCCATGCATGCCCAAGCCATCACACTGCTTCCGCCATGTTTTACAGATGATGTGGTATGCTTTGGATCATGAGCTGTACCATGCCTTCGCCATACTTTTCTCTTTCCATCATTCTAGTAGAGGTTGATCTTGGTTTCATCTGTCCAAAGAATGTTCTTCCAGAACTGTGCTGGCTTTTTTAGATGTTTTTTAGCAAAGTCCAGCCTAGCCTTTTTTTCTTGATTCTTATGAGTGGCTTGCACCGTGCAGTGAACCCTCTGTATTTAATTTCATGCAGTCTTCTCTTTATGGTAGATTTGGATATTGATACGCCTACCTCCTGGAGAGTGTTGTTCACTTGGTTGGCTGTTGTGAAGGGGTTTCTCTTCACCATGGAGAGTATTCTGCGATCATTCACCACTGTTGTCTTCCGTGGGCGCCCAGGTCTTTTTGCATTGATGAGTTCACCAGTGCTTTCTTTCTTTCTCAAAATGTACCAAACTGTAGATTTTGCCACTCCTAAAGTTGTAGCAATTTCTCGGATGGGTTTTTTCTGTTTTTTTGCAGCTTAAGGATAGCTTGTTTCACCTGCATGGAGAGCTCCTTTGACCGCATGTTTCCTTCACAGCTAAACCTTCCAAATGCAAACACCACACCTCAAATCAACACCAGCCCTTTTATCTGCTTAATTGAGATTGATATAATGAAGGGATTGCCCACACCTGTCCATGAAATAGCCTTGGAGTCAATTGTCCAATTACTTTTGGTCCCTTTAAAAACAGGGTGGCACATGTTAAGGAGCTGAAACTCCTAAACCCTTCATCCAATTTTAATGTGGATACCCTCAAATGAAAGCTGAAAGTCTGAACTTCAACTGCATCTGATTTGTTTTGTTTCAAATTCATTGTGGTAATGTCTAGAACCAAAATTAGATAAATGTTGTCTCTGTCCAAATATTTATGGACCTAACTGTACATGATCACGGTGGACCAGGGGCACAGGGGAGCATCGCGCAGGGAGGGGGTTCCCTGTGTGCTCCCCTGAGGCCCTCAGAACAGCGCGATGTGACCGCGCTGTTCTGAAGGCCTCTTCCCTGCAGGACCCTGGATCCAAGATGGCCGCCGGGTCCTGCAGGGAGGCGGCTTCCTCATCGCCTGCTGAGAGCAGGCGCTGAGGAAGCATCCTGCACTGCCTGTGAGATCGCTGGTCTCACAGAGTGCTGTGCACACTGTGAGACCAGCGATCTGATAAAATACAGTGATGTCCCACCCTCGGACAAAGTAAAAAAGTTAAAAAAATCTAAATCACAAGTGTAAAAAAAAATTTCAAAATAAAAGAAAAAAAAAATATTCCCCAATAAATTCATTTCTTCCTGTAAATAAAAAGAACAAAACAATAAAAGTACACATATTTGGTATCGCCGCGCCCGTAACAACCCCCCTATAAAACTGTCCCACTAGTTAACCCCTTTAGTGAACCCCTTAAAAAAAAAAACAAAGCAAAAAATCAATGCTTTATCATCATAAAGCCGAAAAAAAAGTGGAATAACTCGCGATCAAAAAGACCGTATAAATAAACATGGCACCGCTGAAAACGTCATCTTGTCCCGCAAAAAACGAGCCACCCTACAGTATCATCTGCAAAAAAATAAAAAACTTATAGCTTGCAGAATAAAGCGATGCAAAAATAATTACTTTTTATAAAAAATTGCTTTTATTGTATAAAAGCGCCAAAACATAAAAAAAGATATAAATGAGGTATCACCGTAATCGTACTAACCCGAAGAATAAAACTGCTTTATCAATTTTACCACATGCGGAATGGTATAAACGCCCCCCAAAAGAAATTAATGAATTGCTGATTTTTGTTCATTCTAACCTCCCAAAAATCAAAATAAAAAGCGATCAAAAATGTCACGTACTCAAATATGGTACCAATAAAAACGTCAACTTCTCCCACAAAAATAAGACCTCACATGACTCAATGTGCCAAAATATGCAAACATTATAGCTCTCAAAATGTGGTGATGCAAAACCTATTTTTTGCAATAAAAAGCGTCTTTTAGCATGTGACAGCTGTCAATCATAAAAACCCGCTATAAATAGTAAATCAAACCCCCTTTATCACTCCCTTAGTTAGGGAAAAATAATAAAATTAAAAAAATGTATTTATTTCCATTTTCCAAAAAGGGTTATGGTTAGGGTTGCTCCTAAAGTTAGGGTTAGGGTTGGGATTAGGGTTAGGGGTGTGTTAGGGTTAGGTTTGTGGTTAGGGTTATGGTTAGGGTTGGGACTAAGCTTAGGGGTGTGTTGAGGTTATGGTTGGAGTTAGAATTGGGGTGTTTCTGCTGTTTAGGCACATCAGGGGTTCTCCAAATGTGACTTGGCGTCTGAGCTCAATTCCAGCCAATTCTGCTTTGAAAAAGTCAAACGTTGTTTCTTCACTTCTGAGCTCTGCCATGCGCCCAAACAGTAGTTTACCCCCTCATATGGGGTATCAGTGTACTCAGGACAAATTGCACAATAACTCTTGGGGTCCAATTTCTTCTGTTACCCTTGGGAAAATAAAAAATTGGGGGCCAAAATATCATTTTTTAAAAAGAAAAGATTTTTTTTGTTTTTACGGATGTACGTTGTAAACTTCTGTGAAGCACTTGGGGCTTCATAGCGCTCACCACACATCTAGATAAGTTCCTTGTGGGGTCTATTTTCCAAAATGTGGGGGGTTTCCACTGTTTACGCACATCAGGGGCTCTCCAAATGCGACATGACACCCGCAGACCATTCCATCAAAGTCTGCAATCCAAAACGTCACTACTTCCCTTCCGAGCCCCCAAGTGTGCCCATACAGTAGTTTTCTGCCACATATTGGGTATCAGCGTACTCAGGACAAATTGGAAAACAACTTTTGTGTTCCACTTTCTTCTGTTACCCTTGTGAAAATAAAATATTGGGGGTGAAAATATCATTTTTGTAAAAAAAAAAGATTTTTTTAATTTTTACGGCTGTACGTTATAAACTTCTGTGAAGCATTTCAGCGTTCAAAATGCTCACCACACATCTAGATAAGTTCCTTGTGGGGTCTATTTTCCAAAATGGGGTCACTTGTTGGGGGTTTCCACTGTTTAGGCACATCAGAGGCTCTCCAAATGCGACATGACGCCCACAGAACATTCCATCAAAGTCTGCAATCCAAAACGTTACTACTTCCTTCCGTTCCCCGATGTGTGCCCATACAGTAGTTTTCTCCAACATATTGGGTATCAGCGTACTCAGGACAAATTGGACAACAACTTTTGGGGTACAGTTTCTCCTGTTACCCTCGGGAAAATAAAAAGTTGGGGACTAAAAGATCATGTTTGTGGAAAAAATATGATTTTTTTATTTTCATGCTCGGGCGTTATAAACTTTAGTGAAACACCTGGGGGTTCAAAGTTCTCACCACACATCTAAATAAGTTCCTTGAGGGGTCTAGTTTCCAAAATGATGTCATTTGTCTGGGGTTTCCACTGTTTAGGCAGATCAGGAGCTCTCCAAACACGGCATGGCATCCAGCCAATTCTGCGTTGAAAAAGCTAAATGGCGCTCCTTTCCTTCCAAGCACTTCCATGCACCCAAACAGTGGTTTACCCCCACATATGGGGTATCAGCGTACTCAGGACAAATTGCAAAATAACTTTTGGAGTCTTGCTACCCTTGGGAAAATAAAAATTGTTGTGAAAAGATCATTTTTGTGGAAAAAATATGATTTTTTAATTTTACGGCTCTATGTTATAAACTTGTGTGAAGCACTTGAGGGTTCAAATTGCTCACCACAGATCTAGATAAGTTCCTTAGGGATCTAGTTTCCAAAATGGGGTCACTTGTGGGAGGTTTCCACTTTTTAGGCACATCAGGGGCTCTCCAAATGCAACATGGCGTCCAATCTCAATTCCAGCCAATTTTGGTTGGAAAAAGTCGAATGGTGCTCCTTCCATTTCGAGCTCTGCCGTGCGCCCAAACATTGGTTCCCCCCACATATGGGGTATCAGCGTACTCAGGACAAATTGGACAACAACTTTTGTGGTCCAATTTCTCCTGTTACCCTTGGGAAAATAAAAAATTGGTGACTAATAGATAATTTTTGTGGGAAAAAAATAGGATTTTTTATTTTCATGCCCGGGCATTATAAACTTGTGTGAAGCACTTGGGGTTCAAAGTGCTCACCACAGATCTAGATAAGTTCCTTAGGGGGTCTAGTTTCCAAAATGGGGTCACTTGTGGGGGGTTTCCACTGTTTAGGCTCATCTGGGGCACTGCAAATGTAACATGACCCCGATCAACGTCTGCAATCCAAAACGTTATTACTTCCTTTCCAAGCCCTGCCATGCGCCCAAAAAGTTACATGTCATTGTGACACATACATATATATATATATTTATAGTTCATACACTTCTACATAGTATAATAGCCGCTAATTCAATTACCGGCTTTTGTGAAATCACAGAAGCCGACATGAAATGATACATTGTTTCCACACAGTTAACCATGTCATTTCATGTATTTTGATATATGGTTTTAACTTACAATTACATAAGTGTATGTGTGCAATATTTCAGACATGTAGGGGTTAATTAAAGGTGTAAATTCGTTGAAAAAAAATACGTGGGCTCCCGCTGTATTTTCTCCACCAGACAAAGCAAGCGAGTGGGGGCAGATAATAATAGCCCAGGGAGGGTGCATTTTTTTGTGCCCCCCTGGCTACTAACATCTGCCCCCAGACACCCCAGAAAGGGCAAATCTCTAATTAGATTCGCCCTTTCTGGCACTTTGCCCGTTTATTCCCATTGCCCTGTAGCGGTGGCGAATGGGTTAATATGGGGTTAAAGCCACCTTGCAATTGAAAGGTCACTTTAAGCCAGGTTAATAATTGAGAGCTGTCAATTAGACAACTATCAATTATTAATCCTATTGTATGAAAGAAAAGTCAAACACACACACTTTAATAAAAAAGAAGTTTAATTAAATAATCACACAGATTTTGACCATATTTTATTTTCCTGCAGAAACCATTTCCTGTAATAAAAATAAAATAAAAAAGCAAAATTATTCTTACCAATCCGATGCACAGTCAGGTCCCACGCTGTAATCGATCAGTGAGGGATAACAGGTTACAGCTACCAGGCGGCTAATGCAGCCTGCTAGCTTTAACACCCCAAATGAATAACTTCCTCTCCCAGCGAAAGGAGAGGAAGTGATTAATGAATGGAGCTTAATTGATTTATTGCCACTTTCACTTCAGTGACCTGACCTAAAGTGAAAGTGGGACACAATCAATTAAGCTTCATTCATTAATCACATCCTCTCCTGTCGGCAGGAGATAAGCTCATTCATTCAGGAGCTTTCAGCTGAGCAGGCAGGATTACTTGCGCTGCTTAGCTGATTGCTAGTTAACCCTTTGTGAAGGATTACATCGTGGGACGTGACAGATCGCCAGATAGGTAAGAATAATGTTGTTTTATTATTTTTTCCTTATTTTAGAAGATCAAGGGCTTCGCAGGGATTAAGAGTTAAATAAAAGATGGTCAAAAAATGTGTTTTTATTTCATTAAAATTATTTATTCTTAAAGTGTGTGGGATTTTTTATTTCCTTCAATAGGATTAATAATTGATAGTTGTCTAATTGACAGCTCTCAATTATTAACCTGGCTTAAAGTGACCTTTCAATAGCAAGGTGGCTTTAACCCCTTATTAACCAATTTGCCACCGCTACAGGGCAATGGGAATAGATGGGCAAAGTGCCAGAAAGGGTGAATCTAATTAGAGATTTGCCCTTTCTGGGGTGTCTGGGGGCAGATGTTAGTAGCCAGGGGGGCACAAAAAAAATGTACCCTCCCTAGGCTATTATTATCTGCCCCCACTCGCTTGCTTTGTCTGTCTGGTGGAGAAAATACAGCGGGAGCCCACGCATTTTTTTTCAACAAATTTACACCTTTAATTAACCCCTACATGTCTGAAATTTTGCACACATACACTTATGTAATTGTAAGCTAAAACCATATATCAAAATACATGAAATGACATGGTTAACTGTGTCTAAACAATGTATCATTTCATGTCGGCTTTTGTGATTTCACAAAAGCCGGCAATTGAATTAGCGGCTATTACAGTATGTAGAAGTGTATGAACTATAAATATATGTATATATATATATATATATATATATATATATATGTCACAATGACATATATATATATATGTATATATATATATATATATATACATATATATATATATATATATATATATATATATATATATATATGTATTCTATGTGTGTATATGTATTGTTTCTATTCTTTATTAAAGCTGTCAGTGTGATTTTACAGTATAGCCAGGGATGAATTAGCGGCTATTATACTATGTAGAAGTGTATGACCTATATATATTGTAAGCTTTCCGGGGGGTTTAGCTCTAGGATCGCTGTCTGGGTAGACAGAATGGCACGGAAACAGTTCATTCAGACAGCAGTTTGGTGAAAACTGGCCGCAACCAGTTTTATTAAAGTCCACAGCACACCGATAAAAACAAATCATAAACAGAAAACCTGGGCTTGTCTAGCCACTAAATTACACTTAGATAGATGGCCCTCTCTATCCGGGACCCAGACTCTACCAGTCTGTGCCAAAACAACACATATCACATATGTTACCAGTATGGAGTTTCACAGACACTCCTCTTTAATGTCCGAAGACAACTCCAATGTCCAGACTTGAGAGAGGTCACCTCCTATTCAGTCGCTATTCGCACGGATTCTCACTGCGACTACTCCTGTGTCCGGGGTACTTCCTGCACCCAGACTGAGATAGCTCACACTCTTAGAGACTGCTTCCTTGTGCCAGGACACCTCCCTGTGTCGGGCTAAAGACAGCTCCCACACTCTTGGAGACACCTTCTGTGTCTGGACCCCTTGTCCAGACTGAATGAGCTCCCAGATTGTGTTTGCAGACACCTACTTCTGGCTTCCTAATCAACACCTGAGTGGATTCAGGTCTGAGCTGCAAGCGTGTACTGAATGGCAGGTGTAGTGACCTTTCTTTACCACCAGTTTACAAAGCCACACATTTCGCTCATACCAGTCAGCAAGGTACTTAGGTGAAATATACACCTCATTCACCACATATTCCTTCACTGTCTCACAATATATATATATATATATATATATATATATATATATATATATATATATATTAATTATTTGCTTTTTGTGTACATTTTTTTTTACAATGTGATTTTTACATGACTTTTTACATAGAGATAACTGCTCTATGTAAAACTTCATGTTAAAATCGCATTGCATACAGATGGAAAACTGATGGAAAACTGATGGCAAACGCATGGTGCGATTTAAAATCGCATGCAAATCGCATGCCTTTTACAACAAATGTACCGTTTTTTCCTGCAGAAAACGGACCGATTTTTTTCCAGCCAGTGAGTATGAGCCTTAAACAGAGTATTTAGACACACAATGGGCAAGAGTTTTCATAAAATCACACCTGCTTAGCTTGGATAGTTAAATCAGCATTTTGTTGAATAAAAAATGCAGTTGGAAAAAAATTACATCTATGCACACGAAGATGGCCTATGTCTATGGAAAATCACAAATAAAACACATACCGTAATTGATGGAGAGAAATTATGTTAATTTCAAAATTGCACTGCAGGTGTATACAGCATAATAAAAAGTAATAAGAAAAAATGCACCAAATTCTCATGGTGGAAATTAGCCTTAAGAACAAATTTAGTTTAAATGGCTGAAATTTAGAAACATACTATATATTTTCCTTTCTTCGAATTTGTTTAGTCTTTGCCTGATGAAGAGACCTGAGTAGTCTCGAAAGCTTGCAATTTGTTACCATCTTTTCAGTTAGCCATTAAAGGTATCAACCACTGAGAACTCTCAACTCTAAATATTTTTCTATATATTTTCCTAAATGTATTAACTACACACAGAGTTGGGCAAGTTTATTCTAGTGGAATTTAAATGCAAGAAAAAAACTCATTCTAGGGAATATAGATTTTTTACTAATTTGCTCCACACAAATTCAAAATAACTAAGGCTATTATGAAACTGCAAAGGGTTAAAATGAAAAAAATATATACTTCACCGCACATCTCGCTGTCCACCCTCGCTGCTTTGTACCCACTGTCTGATCCTACCAGCCAACGTCATATTGCATTTCCAGATGACAGCAGGCCCGGAAGTTCACTATTTATGCCCTGGGGCCTTAACCCAGTCATGAGTGACCAATGTGCCAGAAATGCAATGTGACAAAGGTGCTGAGGACCAGTAAGTGAGTAGGAAGCTTTGAGGATAGCTAAAAATATGAGTGGGGTATGCTTTTTTCTTTTTAATTCTTTTGCTGACCACTTAAATTTCTGGCTACCACCGTTGCTCCCTGCTTGCTGTGCGGTCTCCTGCGCTTCCATTGTACTGCATCTCCCACAGTCGGAAGCCCCAGCCTAAAGTGATCACCAGACCAAAGATGTGATGTGACAGTGGTACAAAAGACCAGACAGAGTGGAAGCAGGTGCACAAGTGAGCATTGAGGTGAGTAAGGTATTTTTTTTAACAGAAAATACCCAGAAGAGATGCCATTTTAAAAACTGCTCTCCTCAGAGTACTCATAACCACATTCAAGAAGTTTATTAACCCTTTAGCTGCTTTGCAGGAATTAAAGCAATACGGAAGGTAAAATTAAAATTTTACTTTTTACCTTACAAAAATGTTACTTTAGCTGCAGTATATTTAGTTCACAAGGGTAACAGTGCAAAATGGACCCTAACATTTGAACAGCAATGTTCTTGAGTACGATGATGCCCCATATGTTGAGGAAAACTACGGATTGGTCGCACAGAAGGGCTCGGAAGGAAAGGAACATCATTTGACTTCTGGAATGCAAAATTGGCTGGAATCGATAGCGGACACCATGTCGTGCTTGCAGAGCCGCTTATGAGCCTAAACAGTATAAAACTCCCCACAAGTGACCCCATTTTGGAAACTAACTGCCTCAAGGAATTTATCTAGATGTGTGGTGAGTACCTTGAACCCCCCAGATGCTTCATAAATTTTTATAACGTTGAGCCGTGAAAATAAAAATCCAATCTTTCCAACAAAAATGTTGTTTGGACCCAAGGGTAACAGGAAAAAATGGACTCCAAAATGTATTGTGCAATTTCTTCTGAGTACAATGATACCCTATATCTGATAAAAAAAAAAACTAGTGTTTGGACACAGCATAGAGCTCCAAATGGAGGAGTGATGTTTGATGAAATTTTTTGCGGGCACCATGATGACACATTTGCAAAGCACTTGAGTTGCCAGAATAGTAGAAACTCCCCACAAGTGACTGTATATTGGAAATGATCAACATTAGAAGCCCCCATAATGGCATGGGGGCTTGACGCTACCTGGTCCAGGGCACCCCTCCAGCATCCCTTATTTTGGGTAAGTTTCCCCTTATTTTTGGGTTCCTGTTGAACCCGGTTTTGTACTTCTTTACTGCTGCTTTGGCGCAATCTACTTGGGAATACTTACCTATTTATGTATCTGCACTAGTGTTGAGCATTCTGATACTGCAAATATCGGGTATCGGCCGATATTCGCTGTATCGGAATTCTGATTCTGAGATCCGATATTTTTTGCATATCGGATACCGGAATTTGAGTTTTCCACTAAAGTCTATGGGGAGTTCCTGTGTCACAGAATGAAGTACGGGACACAGGAACTTCCCGAAAGTGTCACTGTCAGTGTCGGTCGGGTCTGTCAGGAGTCAGCAGCACTTACCTGGCAGAAGATCCCCGGTGGTCACATCCCGCCATTACCCTCTCCCTGGCGGTCACCTGCAGCTTCTAGCGATAACTGCAAGTGCTGCCGGGTACTGGGTAATATGGCCAGCTGTTGCGAGAGTACAGCAGTCCAGATGATGTCACCGCCGGGGAATCAGCTCTGGTAAGCAGCTCTGCTGCGTCGGGATGTCAGGCTCAGCCTGGCATCCAGATGTAGCAGAGCTGGACTCGTCGTGGGACACTCGTTATTTTGGACTGCGTCGGACAGGGAGTATTTGTGTTGGTTTGTTATTTTTGTTTTTTTACAGGAGATCGATGGCGTCGCAGGATGAGCGTGAAATAAAAATAATGAAAACTGTGTTGTGTTTTATTTCATTAAAAGACTTTTTTCTGGCTGTGTATTTTTTTAAAAATTTACAAACTTTATGATTAATAATGGATAGGTGTCTTATTGACGCCTCTCCATTATTAACCGGGCTTATTGTCACCGTTCAATCAAAGGTGACATTAACCCCTTATTACCCCACTTGCCACTGCTACAGGGCAAGTGGGAAGAGCCGGGTAAAGTGCCACAATTGGCGCATCTTTGGATGCGCCAATTGTGGGGCTGCTGCAGCCTGGTATTTTTAGGCTGTTGAGGGCCAAAATCCATGGGCCTTGAAAGTCTTTTAATACCAGGCCGCAGTAGTCTGCTTTTTACTTGGCTGGTTAACATAAATAGGGGTACCCCCACACCATTTTTTTTTCGAGGGGATCCCCTATTTTTTGTTAACCAGCCAAGCTAAGCGGACTGCTGTGGCCTGGTATTATCAGGCTTGCAAGGTTCATGGATCTTGGATCCTTACCAGCCTGAAAAACCAGGCCTCAGCAGTCTGCTTCATCTGGCTGGTTAACAAAAATAGGGGGGACCCCACGCCATTTTTTTTGAGGGGATCTCCTATTTTTGTTAACCAGCCAAGATAAGCAGACTGCTGTGGCCTGGTATTATCAGACTTGTAAGGTCCATGGATATTGGCTCCTTAACAGCCTTAAAAACCAGGACTCAGTAGTCTGCTTCATCAGGCTGGTTAACAAAAATAGGATGGACCCCACGCCATTTTTTTTTTCAGGGGATCCCCTATTTTTGTTAATCAGTTCACTTCAGGTCAGCCGGGATTCCCTCTGATGTCACTATCTGTGCGGTGTCCCTGGCTGACTTGAAGTGAAAGTGGGAAGCAATCAATTATGCTAACCACTTCCTCTCCTGTCAGCCAGGAGAGGGGATGATTCATTCAGGGGTTTACTGCGAGGCTGGCAGCATTAGCTGCGGTCCCTGCAGTAAACGTTAACCCTTTCAGAAGGATTACATCGGGGACCTGACTGTGCGTCGGATAGGTAAGAATAATGTTGCTTTATTATTTTATTTTTATTTCAGGAGAACAAGGGAATCGAGGATTAACAGTACAATAAAAGATGGTCAAAAAAATGTGTTTTTATTTCATTAAAATTATTTATTCTTAATGTGTGTGTTTTTTTTTTACTTCAATAGGATTAATAACTGATAGTTGTCTAATTGACAGCTCTCAATTATTAACCTGGCTTAAAGTCACCTTTCAATAGCAAGGTGGCTTTAACCCATTATTAACCCATTTTGCCACCGCTACAGGGCAATGGGAATAGACGGGCTAAGTGCCAGAAAGGGCGAATCTAATGATAGATTTGCCCTTTCTGGGGTGTCTGGGGGCAGATGTTAGTAGCCAGGGGGGGCCAAAAATAATGGTCCCTCTCTGGGCTATTATTATCTTCCCCCACTCGCTGGCTTTGTCTGTCTGGTTGAGAAAATAGGGCGGGAGCCCACGCATTTTTTTTCAACAATTTTACACCTCATATATTTATACATGTCATTGTGACATACATATATATATATATATATATATATATATATATATATATTGTGAGACAGTGAGAATATGTGGGTTAGATGGGGTGTATATTTCACCTGGGTGCTTTGCTGACTGGTATAAGGGAGGTGTATGGCTTTGTAGACCTGGTGGTAGAGAAAGGTCATTACACCTTCCACTCAGTGCATACTTGCAGCTCAAACCTGTAACCACTCAGCTGTTAATTAAGAAGCCAGAAATAGGTGTCTGGAAACACAATCTGAGAGCTAGTTTAGCCTGGACACAGGAAGGTGTCTCGGCACAAGAAACAGTCTCCAAGAGTGTTAGAGCTGTCTTTAGCCTGGACACAGAGAGGTGTCCTGGCACAAGGAAGCAGTCTCCAAGAGTGTTAGAGCTGTCTTTAGCCTGGACACAGGGAGGTGTCCCGGCGCATGAAGCAGTCTCTGTGAGAATCCATGCGGATAAGCTACTGAAGAGGAGGAGAGCCGTCTCAGTCTGGGTTAGATGTACCCCGGACACAGGAGTGTCTCTGTGAACCTCCATGCTGATGATTACTGAAGAGGAGGAGAGCCGTCTCAGTCTGGGTTAGATGTACCCCGGACACAGGAGTGTCTCTGTGAACCTCCATGCTGATGATTACTGAAGAGGAAGGGAGCTATCTCAGTCTGGGTTAGAGGTACCCCGGACACAGGAGTGTCTCTGTGAACCTCCAGGATAATGATACTGCATAGGAGTGGATCTCTCTCAAGTCTGGACGTCGGGTGGACCTTCAGACATAAGGAGGAGTATCTGGGAAACTCCATACTGGTAACATATATCATATGTGTTGTTTTGGGCCTAGGCTGATAGAGCCGGGTTCCTGATAGAAAGGGAAAATCTATATAAGTGTAATTAGTGGCTAGACAAGCCTAGGTCTTTTGTTTATGCTTTGTTTCTTTTATCTGTGTGCTGTGGACTTTAATAAAACTGGCTGCGGCCAGTTTTTACCATAATTGCTGTCTGAATGAACTGTTTCCGTGCCATTCTGTCTACCCAGACAGCGATCCTAGAGCTAATACCCCTGGAAATGTTACAATTGGTGGAGAATGCTGGGCAGCACAGTGGCTGGTACAGTTAGTGCTGGAGTGTGCATGCAGCACAGTGGCAAGAGACAGCATTAAAGGTGAAGTCTATTGAAATAGCAACAGAGAAAAAAAAAAAAAAAAGTGTGTGTCAGCAGAAACGTCTGTGTGGAGCAGTCTTGGAGAGACAGTGGCCCTGATAGGGTCTGCAGAGAGAAAATGTATGCACAGCAAAGCTGAACTTGTTGTGAAAATGACTGTGGAATGTGCAGCAGCAAAATAAAAGTTTGTGGAGCAGTCTTAAAGAGACAGTAGCCCTAATAGACTTTGCAAAGGAAAAAAAAAAAAAAGTGTCTGCACAGCAGAGCTAAATTTTTCTATGGAAAAGACTGTAGAGTGTGTGTATGTCTTGAGTGAAGACTACCGTTGTGAAGACAGAGAAGTCTGACAGCATGAATGACAGCATGGAGGCGCTGTTTGAACAAATGGCGCAAGTTATTGTGCAACATAAGACTGCTGTGATTGAGACAGATGAGTCCGGCAGTATGGAGGGGCTCGTTGAGTACCTGGTACAGGCCCAGCGGAGCATGGAGCAGCAGCGCCTGCAGCACCAGTAGCGCATGCAGGAGCACCGGCAGCAATTCCTGCAGCAGCAGCAGGAGAATAACCGGTTGTTGGAGCAGATTGCAGCTCTCCGCACCGCGTCTCAGAGTAATGTTGTGAAGGCACCTGACTTGTCCGATGTAAAGAAGGCGGTAAGACGGTCCCTGGAAAAGATGACACCTCGTGATGATGTGGAGGTATATCTCACTAGGTTTGAGAGACTGGCAGAGAAGGAGAATCTGCCCCTATCTGAGTGGGCCATGATGGTCGCACCCTATCTGATTGGAGTGCCCCAGGTGGCCTATGCTGACCTGAGCGAGCAGGACAGCCAAGATTATGCCAAGCTGAAAGCTGAGATTCGTACCCGGCTGGGTGTTACGGTGACAGCCCGTGCCAGGGAGATCGTGACGGGAGATACAGTTGGGAGTCTGCAGTCAGCAAACCTGATTATGGAGTGGAAAAGGTGATAGTGGACCGCTACACCCGAGCACGTCCTCCTGAGGTACAGCCGTCTGAAAGGTCGTCACTTCAGAGTTCCCGGACGCTGAACTCTCGCGGTAAGAGCGTTCCAGCTATAGGGGACATATGGGAGGGTGATTGTGGAGGACAGTGTTGGAGATGTCGTGAAATTGCAACCGGCTGTTCACTAGAGTGGGAGCCTATGTGCCGTGATGTTGGCAGGTCCCTCTCTCCTTGCGCAGAGCCTGTGTGTGTGTCCACCTCAGCCGAAGAGACTGGACCACAGGGGTCCCCGGTGGTTGTAAATGACTGCCCAGCACAGGCCCTCTTGGACTCAGAGAGTCCAGTGACTTCCGTATGTGACAGCCTGATTGATAGGGACTTCATCCCTGATAAGCACCTGAGTATGGTGTGCATCCATGGAGACACCAAAGTCTACCCAGAGACTGCCGTGGACTTGGTCCCCAAACTCAGGGAGGTTTCATGTGAAGTGGGGGTAGTGAAGACCCTGGTGCAACCCGTTATATTGGGTGATGACTTTCCCCGGTCTAAGGATCTCTGGGGGAAAAATGTTTCTGATGGACAGTGTGGTGGGGCTCCTATTGAGGGTGCGCGGTCCCGAGGGGCGGAGCACGATGCAGTGGGCCGTTAGATTTATGTGATAATGATGATGACCATGATAATGATGATGATTCTAATCATAATAGTGATGATACTGATGATGACCGTGATAAAGATGAAATTTCTTTGCAGGTGATGTTGGGAGACGAGGATGGTGGTTCTCGGGAACCGAGTGTCCCTGACCTGCCTGTGTCCTGTGACAATTTTGGGAGAGAGCCGGTGCGAGACCCCACTCTGAAAACGACACAGGAAAATGTAATTGTTCTGAATGAGGTTCCCCAAGAGCCTGGCTCTGAGGAGAGGTTTCCTCATGCTGCCATGAACAATAACCTATTGTTTAGGGACACTGAAGTCCAGGGAGAGGTCGTGAGTCAGCTCCTGGTACCTGAGCTATATGGAGGTATAGTGCTGGGGTTGTCACATAGTCACATACCTGAGGGACCAGATGGTGAAGTTAATGTTGAGGATAACATGTTAACTAAGGTTCCAGATCAAGATGTGAATGGGAATGAGTTGTATAACCCTGACAGTGAGCAAGATGTGAATGAAAATGAATTGTATACTCCTGAAAGTGAGCAGGATGAGAATGAGAATAAATTGTATAACCCTGACAGTGAGCCGGATGTGAATAAAAATGAAGTGTCTAACCCTGAAAGTGAGCCAGATGTGGCTGAGAAAAAGGGGTCAGACAGGGATAGTGGGGGTGATAATGAATCATCTGATGACAATGAAGCAACCAGTGCAAGTGAGGAAGGCATGGTAGCAGAGGAGGTTGAGAGTCCTGAGAAGAAGGCTGATGCTGACCTTGCAGCCAGACAGAAGATGCCATCTGAGGATGTTTTACAGTTGGAACAAAGAGAGCGACTACTTCCAGCCCAAGAAAGGGAGAGACGAGAGGCTTCCCTGGGGATTGGCAGTAGACGTGCTAAAACAATGAGGGGTAGAGATGACGCTTCTGTTAGCTCACGGCTGAGTGTGAGACCCGGTGGCGGACGAAAAGACAGAGAGTCAGACTCAGAGCTACCAGTAAGCTTGACTGGACGATGGACTCGTGGCCGCAACGACGGTAGGAGTCAGTTCGGGAAAGAAAGGTCGGGTGAGGTGACACCGACACAAGGACAAGGCCAACGTTCTGACCGCTGGGGGCGGGAGAGGCCTAACAAAGAGGTGATATTGCATAGTGCCCAAAATCAACTGAGACGGGGTGACTGGCAGAGGCGACCGGGGGGATCTCTGGTCGGGTGGCAGGTGTTCGACCCCACAAATTTGAACAGAGGGGGCACTGGGTATGGCCCTCAGAATATGCATGGAGGCATGTGATGGATGGACGGTATGTATCGCAGAGGTGGGTGGCCCTGTGATGGAAGCCTGGATATATTTTGGTTCAGCAGATCTACTACTGAGACTTGTGCTATACATTGGGAGGCTTCCAGGTGACTTGGAGAGCTGGGCGGGTCCAGTCACCTACAAACCCACCTAAGGGGTATGTGTCTAAATACCTAAGATAAAGCTGTATGCAGAGGGGACGGATGGGTAATGCAGCGCTGGCTGGCATTCATTTAATGGATCAGTATGTATGTTTTGACTGTCCATGTTCCTTCGCCTCAGTTGACTGGTCACATGACTGTGACATCACACAGTGTGTGTGTGTGTGTGTAAGGGTATAGAAACCCTGCTTAATGGAAGATAAAGATGAAGATGATGTGGGTCATGACTTGAGCTGTGTTCACTGTCTCTTGAGGTTTGTTGACCAGTCCTCCGGTCTGGATGACCAGCCCTCCGGTCTGGAGAAAGGGGGGGGATATGTGAGACAGTGAGAATATGTGGGTTAGATGGGGTGTATATTTCACCTGGGTGCTTTGCTGACTGGTATAAGGGAGGTGTATGGCTTTGTAGACCTGGTGGTAGAGAAAGGTCATTACACCTTCCACTCAGTGCATACTTGCAGCTCAAACCTGTAACCACTCAGCTGTTAATTAAGAAGCCAGAAATAGGTGTCTGGAAACACAATCTGAGAGCTAGTTTAGCCTGGACACAGGAAGGTGTCTCGGCACAAGAAACAGTCTCCAAGAGTGTTAGAGCTGTCTTTAGCCTGGACACAGAGAGGTGTCCTGGCACAAGGAAGCAGTCTCCAAGAGTGTTAGAGCTGTCTTTAGCCTGGACACAGGGAGGTGTCCCAGCGCATGAAGCAGTCTCTGTGAGAATCCATGCGGATAAGCTACTGAAGAGGAGGAGAGCCGTCTCAGTCTGGGTTAGATGTACCCCGGACACAGGAGTGTCTCTGTGAACCTCCATGCTGATGATTACTGAAGAGGAGGAGAGCCGTCTCAGTCTGGGTTAGATGTACCCCGGACACAGGAGTGTCTCTGTGAACCTCCATGCTGATGATTACTGAAGAGGAGGGGAGCTATCTCAGTCTGGGTTAGAGGTACCCCGGACACAGGAGTGTCTCTGTGAACCTCCAGGATAATGACTACTGCATAGGAGTGGATCTCTCTCAAGTCTGGACGTCGGGTGGACCTTCAGACATAAGGAGGAGTAGCTGGAAACTCCATACTGGTAACATATATCATATGTGTTGTTTTGGGCCTAGGCTGATAGAGCCGGGTTCCTGATAGAAAGGGAAAATCTATATAAGTGTAATTAGTGGCTAGACAAGCCTAGGTCTTTTGTTTATGCTTTGTTTCTTTTATCTGTGTGCTGTGGACTTTAATAAAACTGGCTGCGGCCAGTTTTTACCATAATTGCTGTCTGAATGAACTGTTTCCGTGCCATTCTGTCTACCCAGACAGCGATCCTAGAGCTAATACCCCTGGAAATGTTACAATATATATATGTTTATAGTACATACACTTCTACATAGTATAATAGTCGCTAATTCAATTGCCGGCTTTTGTGAAATTACAGACCTGACATGAAATGACACATGGTTTACATAGAGTTAACCATGTCATTTCATGTAGTTTGATATATGGTTTTCACTAACAATTACATGAGTGTATGTGTGCAAAATTTCAGACATGTAGGTGTTAATTAAAGGTGTAAATTCGTAGAAAAAAATGTGTTTTTTACAACAAATTTACACCTTTAATTAACCCCTACATGTCTGAAATTTTGCACACATACACTCATGTAATTGTTAGTGAGAACCATATATCAAACTACATGAAATGACATGGTTAACTCTATGTAAACCATGTGTCATTTCATGTCGGGTGGTTCTGTAATTTCACAAAAGCCACCATTGCCCGGCAATTGAATCAGCGGCTATTTTACTATGTAGAAGTGTATGAACTATAAATATATGTATATATATATATATGTCACAATGACATGTATATTAATGTATTCTATGTGTGTATATCTAGTATTTACAAGGAAAGAAAGGGTTTTTTTAATTACGATATTTCTGTCCCATTGACTTGCATTGGGTTTCCGGTATCGGAATCGGCGATACCCGATACTTTTTGAGTATCAGGCCGATCCAATGCGATCCGATATTTCTGGATATCGGGCAGTATCGCTCAACACTAATCTGCACATATGCACTGGTACTTTAGAGGGATTATCCCTTCCATACTGTTGAGATACATTTGGGATTGTCTGGGCGGTTGCTTGCCCTTTGTCGCCTCGGGTTTTTCCTGCATGAATTTGTCTTATCACTAATGCTTTATATACTGTTTTTCTACTCTGATAATTGATTTAATAAAATCTGAATTCTATCTTTATATTGTTCACCTGATTGCTTCATTTTTCTCCTGGTGTATATATATTGGAAATGATGTAGTGTTTTCCTGGTATATACACTCCCTAACAGAAGTTATGTCGCTTATCCATGTTAAGTAAATAAAATCTTATAACCTGACATTAAATTAATCCATTGGTTGTATAAATTATTCTTTTGAAAGCTGAAGCCCTCCGAAATGTGGTTTAGGTTAAGAAAATAAATTGGCATCAATGCAGAACTATTGATCATTTAATGGACCCAGAATGGTCAGATTTCGGCAAGACAAAAGTTTTGTCGCCCACAGAAAGTACTGTAATATTCAAACAAATAATTAACTTAAAATACCAATATATGTTGCATAACATTGGTGAATGAAGTTGTGGTGCTATTAGAGTCATATTTAATATTTTGTGTGACTTCCATGGGCTTGAAGGACTGCATCCATGCGGTTCAACAATGAGTCATACAATTTATTAATTAAGTCATCAGGAATAGCAAAGAATGCAGTCTTACATGCCTCCCAGAGTTCATCTAGATTTTTGGTTTTGTCTTCCAAGCTTCCTCATTCATCCTACCCCAAACATGCTCAATGATGTTCATGTCTGGTGACTGGGCTGGCCAGTCCTTGAGCACCTTGATCTTTTTTGCCTTGAGGAACTTTGTTGTAGAGATGGATGTATGAGATGGAGCACCATCCTGCTGCAGAATTTGACCCCTTTTATGATTTGGAATATAAGAAAGAGGTAGCTAATACTTCTTGATATTTTAGGCTATTGATATTGCCTTCCACCTTGCAAATGTTTCGCACACCCCCCATACTGAATGTAACCCCATACAATGACCTTTCCAACACCAAATTTAACTGTTTTCTGGGTGTATTTTGGATCCATACGGGCTCCAGTAGGTCTCTTGCAGTATTTGCGGCAGCTGTGGTGTAATTCTACTGAAGATTCATCAGAGAAATCCACCTTCTGCCACTTTTCCAGCGTCCATCTGTTTAGCAGGCTGTGAGACTTTGCAAATGCCACACAGTTTTTTATTTGCCTTTTATTTAGTGCTGGCTTCTGGGACCTGAATCGACCATGGAGGCCATTTCGAGACAGAATCCTACAAACTGTTTTAGTTGACACAGGGACTTGGGTGACCAGGCCTGTTGGAGCTATGCTGCAGTGGAAGAGTGGCTTACTTTGGATTTTCTAACCAACAAACGCACCTCCTGACCAGTTGTCTTGCTGAGTATGCCGGACCTGGGCTTGTCAAACACATCTCCAGTCTCTTCAAATCTTTTTTTAATACTTTGTACTTGACACTGAGACACCATTAAAGGTGCCATCCACCTCTGTAGTGTATCTGATCTTCAGCCTCTTGATAATCAAGGCTTTGGTCGCAGGGTGGATTTTTGGCATGTTGTCAGAGCTGAAGTTGCCGTTCAAGTAAAGGTCTGGGGTGCTGGATTTCTTTTTATACACACCCATTAATTAACTGATCATTTACTGAGCACAGGTGAGGATGTAAACTAGGATTGGGAGCATTATATGACCAGGCGACAAAACTTTTGTCTTGCCAAAACCTGACCATTCTGTGTCGATTAAATGATCAGTATTTCTGCATTGATGCCAAATTTCTTTCTTAATCTAAACCACATTTCGGAGGGTTTCAGCTTTCAAAAAATTTTTTATACAACCTATTGATGAATTTAACGTCATGTTATAAGCTATTATTTACATCACATGGAGAAGCGACATAACTTCTGTCAGGGAGTGTACATTTTATAATGTAAAGAGAGAAAAATATGGGCTGTACGCCCTAGCCACCTCACCAACCACCACCGAAGCACGGAGCCTCGTGTAGACTGGATGTGACTTGACTGAAGAAAAAGTGGAGATTATTCCAGCTGCTTTAAAAATTTCCTTTTATTTCAAACGTTTAAAACATTATAATAAGATTCTCTCCTCATGTGAAGGTGGATGTGCTCACAGGCACTGACCAAACAGCTACGCGTTTCGATCCTCAATAGATCTTTGCCACAGCTGAAGAGTAATTATTATGCACGAATTTTATAAGATATGAGGACCAATGAGATTGCTTTGCTGAATCACATGATAATTGCTATACATGGAGAAACTATGTCATTCCAATTATACATATGAGTTAACAAAAATTTTAACTGAAAGAAAAGAAAAATTCTATATAAAAAATACTAATAATATATACAAATAGGAATAACCATTATGTTTTTTATTTAGACCCTTTGGATATCTCATCTCTAGGTTGTATATCCAAAACGCCTCTCTGGTTAAGAGGCGTCTTTTAATATCTACTCCTCGTTTAGGATTTTTTACACACTCGATTCCTGCAACTAATAAAGCTTCCAGGCTTCCATTGTGATGTGTAATGGAATGTTTGGAAGCCATAGATATACTGTGGACATTCAATGTTATTTTCTATGTCTCTTATATATTCCAAGATACAAGTTTTTAATTTTCCTGTTGTGCATCCAATATAGGTTTAAATTACAAATTTTACATTGAATTTCATAAACTACATTTTTAGTATTGCAATTAATAAATTGTTTGATATTATAAGACTTGGTATTATCTTAATTATTAAATGTTTTAACTTTTTGCTCAAATTTGCACAATTTACATTTCTGGGATCCACATCTGAAAAAACCCTTAGTAATCAGCCAATTTTTAACAGATGGTACTGATGAAAAAAAAACCCGATGATACATTATCTCCAATTGTAGGGGCTCGTCTTGCAACTACATTAGTGCCTAATTGTAATATATTGACCAAAATATTGTCTTCATATAAAATGTGCAAACACTTAAGAAAAATATTTTTGATTTAATTAAATTGAAGAATGTATTGTAAAGTGAAAAATAGTTTTGTATTTTTATCTTTGGATTTTTGATATTTTTTGGCTCCAACAGATCCTTTCTATCTCTATCATCTGCTATAGATTTGGCTCTTTTTAGGCTTCAATCCGGATACCTCAGTTTTTTCAATTTTTTCTGAAGTTCACAAAATTCATTAGTCATATCTTGCTCATTAGAGCAGTTTCTTTTCAGCCTTATATGTTCTCCTACGGGGATAAACTTAATGACATGTTTCGGGTGACCACTACAAGCATGAAATATAGTGTTCCCACTTGCAGGTTTATGATGGGTATTAGAAATAATATGCTGTTCCCCAATTCCTCGTAGTTCTAAATCTAAGAAGGACATATGACTACAATCAGACTTATAGGTGAACCTAATGTTAAATTTATTTGAATTGATATACTCAATAAAAACCGGTATGGTAGAAACCTTTGACACACTCAGTGCTGGAATGAATATGTCTCATGATTTTATGTCTTTTTACATCAATTAAGGAATTTGCTCTTCAGACCTTCTGGGGGCAAAACAACACAATACCAGACCCCAATCAGAGGGCAATAAAATTTTCACACTCCTTATCTATGAACTGTTCCAATATTTATGTTCATCTCTATCTCCCATAATGACAGTTCTGCTTCTCGTCACTTGTCTCATCTATTGCATTGTTTCTGTGCTGTGTTGTGTATAAATATGTGATTCTTCAGATTTTGTATTAGTCTTTGCCTGATGAAGAGACCTGAGTAGTCTCGAAAGCTTGCAATTTGTTACCATCTTTTCAGTTAGCCATTAAAAGGTATCAACCACTGAGGATTCTCAATTCTAAATATTTTTCTCTAATCATACGATAATAGTAATATGTCCCCACAATTCATGTAAGAAAATTGAAGCGCTGGTTGCATAATATAATCTAGCTGTTTTCTCATACTTTTTATATTGGTATTGTCTCTTTTATAACTGAAAAATACAATAGCTATAAATGTACATACTTATTTCTGCATTTTAATTAATTAGATTAAGCTGTGTATTTTGCTGACGTTCATAATTAGATATCTCTTTAGCTGTGTGCTCTGTATATAGACCTATGTAAAAAATGAATTTAAATGCATTTTATAAACATTTATCAAGGAACATAAAGAGTCATATAATCAAATTTTATTTCTAATGGAGATTCAGTGAGCATTTCCTTCTAATACCGTAAAGGCAGCGCTTGCTTAGGAAAGTGTACATGCATGTGATGCTGCAGATGAGCCCTCTGGTGGCAGTAAAATGTATAAGGTTGAAAAACATTGTCTAAAGATGCATAAAGTTTAGAAGTTTGATCTAAGTGCCTGATTGTATGGATGACACACAAGAAGCAAAGGGTAGTACAGTGAATTATTGATCACAGCAGTGTACATTATGTGCGGTTTAATGTTTACAAAAAATGTCTTTAACCCCTTAACGACCAAGCCATTTTGTAGATTAATGACCAGGCCAATTTTTAAATTTCACACCACTGTTTTTTTATGAGGTTATAACTCTGGAACGCTTCAACGGATCTTGGCGATTCAGAGATTGATGTCTCGTGACATATTGTACTTCACGTTTGTGGTAAAATTTCTTCGATATAACTTGCGTTTATTTATGAAAAAAACGGAAATATAGCGAAAATGTTGAAAATTTAGCAATTTTCAAACTTTCAATTTTTATGCCCTTAAATCAGAGAGATATGTCACACAAAATAGTTACTAAATAGCATTTCCCACATGTCTACTTTACATCAGCACAATTTTGGAACCAAAATTTTTTTTTGTTAGGAAGTTATAAGTGTTAAAAGTTGACCAGCAATTTCTCATTTTTCCAACAAAATTTACAAAACCATTTTTTTAGGGGCCACCTCACATTTGAAGTGAATTTGAGGGGTCAATATGACAGAAAATACCCAAAAGTGACACCATTCTAAAAACTGCACCCCTCAAGGTGTTCAAAGCCATATTCAAGAAGTTTATTAACCCTTTAGGTACTTCACAAGAATTAAAGCAATGTGGTAGGAAAAAATGAACATTTAACTTTTTTTCCCAAAATTTTTCTTTCAACACAATTTTTTAAAATTTTGTCTAGGGTATAAGGAGAAAATGAACCACAATGTTTATTGTACAATTTCTCCTGAGTACACCCATACCCCATGTGTGGGGGGAAAACCAATCTTTAGGCGCACGGCAGTGCTCAGAAGGAAAGGAGCATCATTTGAGATTTTGAATGTCAAATTGGCTGGAATCGAGAGCAGTGACCATGTTGCGTTTGGAGAGCCCTTCATGTACCTAAACAGTGGAAACCCTCAATTTTTAGTTTTCAAAGGATAAAAGGATCCCAAAAGTTATTGTGCAATTTGTCCTGAGTATGCTGATACCCCATATGTGGGGGTAAACCACTATTTGGGCGCATGGCAGAGCTCGGAAGTGAAGCAGCGCCATTTGACTTTTTTGGCTGGAATTGAGATTGGACGCCATGTCGCATTTGGAGAGTCCCTGATGTGCATAAACAGTGGAAAACCCCCAAGAGTGACCCCATTTTGGAAACTAGACCCTCCAAATAACTTATATAAATGTGTGGTGAGAGTTTTGAACCCCCAAGGGCTTCACAGAAGGTTATAATGTAGAGCCGTAAAATTAAAAATCATATTTTTTCCACAAAAATGATCTTTTCATCCCAATTTCTATTTTCCAAAGGATAAAAGGACCCCAAAAGTTATTGAGCAATTTGTCCTGAGTATGCTGATACCCCATATGTGGGGGTAAACCACTATTTGGGCGTATGGCAGAGCTCGGAAGGGAAGCAGCGCCATTTGACTTTTTTGGCTGGAATTGAGATTGGACTCCATGTTGCATTTGGAGAGTCCCTAATGTGCCTAAACAGTGGAAACCCCCACAAGTTACCCCATTTTGGAAACTAGACCCCCCCAAGGAACTTATCTAGATGTGTGGTGAGAGCTTTGAACCACCCAGGGCTTCACAGAAGGTTATAATGTAGAGCCGTAAAATTAAAAAATCATATCTTTGCCACAAAAATGATCTTTTCACCCCCAATTTTTATTTTTCAAAGGGTAACAGGACCACAAAAGTTATTGTCCAGTTTGTCCAGAGCACACTGATACCCCATATGTGGGGGTAAACCACTATTTTGATGCATGGCAGAGCTCGGAAGGGAAGGAGCGCCGTTTTCAAATGCAGACTTTGATGGAATGGTCTGCGGGTGTCATGTCACGTTTGGAGAGCCCCGATGTGCCTTAACAGTAGAAACCCCCCCAAGTGACCCCATTTTGCAAACTAGACCCCCCAAGGAACTTATCTAGATGTGCGGTGAGCACTTTGAACCCCAAGTGCTTCACAGAAGTTTATAACGTAGAGCCGTGAAAATAAAAAAATCATATTTTTTCCACAAAAATAATCTTTTTTCCCCCAAATTTTTATTTTTGTAAGGGTAACAGGAGAAATAGGACCCCAAAAGCTTTTGTGCAATTTGTCCTGAGTATGCTGATACCCCATATGTGGGGGTAAACTACTATTTGGGCGCATGGCAGAGCTCGGAAGGGAAGCAGCACCATTTGACTTTTTTGGCTGGAATTGAGATTGGACGCCATGTCGCATTTGGAGAGTCCCTGATGTGCCTAAACAGTGGAAACCCCTACGAGTGACCCCATTTTTGAAACTAGACCCTCCAAATAACTTATCTAAATGTGTGGTGAGAGTTTTGAACCCCCAAGAGCTTCACAGAAGGTCATAACGTAGAGCCGTAAAATTAAAAAATCATATTTTTTCCACAAAAATGATCTTTTCATCCCAATTTTTATTTTCCAAAGGATAAAAGGACCCCAAAAGTTATTGTGCAATTTGTCCTAAGTACGTTGATACCCCATATGTGGGGGTAAACCACTATTTTGACACATGGCAGAGCTCGGAAGGGAAGGAGCACCATTTTCAAATGCAGACTTTGATGGAATGGTCTGCGGGTGTCATGTCACACTTGGAGAGCCCCTGATGTGCCTAAACAGTAGAAACCCCCTACAAGTGACCCCATTTTGCAAACTAGAACCCCAAGGAACTTATCTAGATGTGTGGTGAGCACCTTGAACCCCCAAGGGCTTCACAGAAGTTTATAACGTAGAGCCGTGAAAATAAAAAAATCATATTTTTTTCCACAAAAATGATCTTTTTGTCCCAAAATTTTTATTTTTATAAGGGTAACAGGAGAAATAGGACCCCAAAAGTTGATGTGCAATTTGTCCTGAGTACGCTGATACCCCATATGTGGGGGGGAACCACTGTGATCGCCTTACTGCGATCTTTGGGAGGCAGAATGAACAAATCCACAAAAGGTGAGGAATTGGTTTTATTTTTTACGCCGTTCCTCGTGCGGTATTAGTGATTAGGCGACTTTATTCTTCGGGTCGGTGCGATTACAGCGATACCAGATTTACATCCTTTTTTCATGTTTAGCTTCTGTCACACACTAAAAGATGCTTTTTTTTGGAAGAATTTTTTGTAAGAAATTTTTGCATCGCCGTATTTTGAGAGCTATAATTTTTTTATATTTCAGCCGACAGAGTCATGTGTGGGCTTGTTTTTTGCAGGATGAGCTGACGTTTTTATTGGTACATATTCAGGCACATAACGTTTTTTGATCGCTTCCTATTCCGATTTTTGTGGAAGCAGATTGAACAAAAAACAGCAATTCAGGAATTGCTTTTTTTTTTCTCCGTTCCGAATGTGGTAAAATTGATAAAGCAGCTTTATTCTTCGGGTCACTATGATTAAAGCGATACCTCATTTATATATTTCTTTATGTTTTGGTTCTTTATTTTTGCATCAGTTTATTCCGCAAGCTATAACTTTTTTATTTTTCGCTGATGATGCTGTATAGCGGCTTGCTTTTTGCGGGACAAGATGACATTTTCAGCGGTACCATGATTATTTATATCCGTCTTTTTGATCGCGTGTTATTGCACTTTTTCCAAGCGGTATGATGATACCGCTTGGAAAAAGTATAATTTACTACTTTTTTGTGTTTTTTTTACGGCTTTCACTGAAGGGGTTAACTAGGGTTATGCTTTTATAGATGGGATTTTTACGGACGCGGTGATGCCAAAGGTGCATTTTTTTTTTTTTGTTTTTTTTATTACATAAAGATGTGTTTTTTTAGGGGAATTTTTTTATTATTTTTTAATATTTTTTTTACCTTGTCCCTTTATGGGACTTTCACTTTTTTACTTTTGATTGCAGTTACAATGCATTGCAATGCTGTAGCATTGCAATGCATTGTACCTATAGTGAAAGCTGCTGTGACCGTGACAGCGGCTTTCCGTAGCTAGATAATCCGGAGGTTGTCATGACAACCCCCGGGTCATCAAGGCAGAGATCTGGCCCTGCAATTACACTGCAGGGATGCCGATCTGAGGCAGAGGGAGCTCCCGACCCTCTGCCTCTCCCCCTGAGCGCTGCGATCGCGCTCGATCGCAGCAATCAGGGTTTAACAGCCAGGGTCGGCGGGGGCGCCGCTCCCAGCTGTCAGTGCTGGAAGCTCGGCCACTGCAGCGCTGAACTCAGCACTGATCGGGCAGAAGAGGCTGAAATTTCAGACTCTTCTGCCTGATCGCTGCTGTGTTTGGTCAGTCACATTGACTGACCAATCACAGCGCTGTAGGCACGGGGACCGACTGCAAAAGTCCCAGCACCGCTTGCCGTGCCTGTCAGCTGTCATAGACAGCTGTCGGCACTGAACTACCACTGTGTGTTTACACGCAGTGGTAGTTCAAAGGCTGGACGTGCACAGTCCATCAAGGTGCCAAAACTGACACCCGGCCATGAAGGACTGTGTACGTCCATGGACATTAAGGGGTTAATGAACTTTACACCGTCATTTAAATAAACTGATTATAAAATAGTCAAAATATAAAACAAAGATTTGTTAAGCATATTATATTATAGTATTAAGTATAAACCTGACCATAAGGGATCAATAACTACATCATAGTATCTTGAGCAGCATCTAAAGTCCTTTATATCACTATATCCTTTCATGTTTGTTTATTCAGCATCTATTCTTCAAAGAGATGAAGTTTGTACTGTAGCAGTGATAAAAGTTAGGTCAGAAACAAACTGATTTCTCCCTGGAAATGTTCTACTTCGGCAAATATTCAGTTTTGTCCTTCTGATATGGATTATATTTGCACATTAGACATAGTCCTTATTCAGACATTCATTTTTTTTGTACAAGTGAGCAAATCTCCAGTAATTTGATTTGGGTACATAAATAAAATTCAGGGGGAACATTTGATTTGCATCAAATAAATTCTATGCTAGTTAAATTGGCTGAAAAGGGGTTAAAAAAGCTCCAATGTCCTAGGTTGTGTTCACACATAGTGTTTTTGCTGCATTTTTTTGTGCAGAAAAAATATATCATTTTACAGTAGCAGCGAAATTAATTTGATTTCTACAACTTCTTTCACAGTGTCTTTTTTCCTTGTGCTTTTGAACTAATTTGTGTTTTCTTCTTCAAACTACAGTATGTCAATTCTTTCAGTATTTTTGTTGCATTTTTTTAACAATTTAACTAAATGCTTAAAAATTAAAAACAAATAAAAATGTACCCAGAATTGTTCCTACCAACATTATAATGCTGCAAAAAAACACTGTGAGAGCATACTTTTATATTCACCTTTCCCTGGCCATTTGGTACTTTTCCTGCCATTGCCGACCTCTGATCAGCACTTATATCTTCTGACTTCAAGTTTCCTTCATGCTGAGTCTTCTACTCACTAAGGCTATGTTCACATTAGCGTCTCTGTGCGCAGCATATCATCTGCATGCGCAAATGAATGCCAAAACGCATGCAAACACGTTTACGCAGCGTTTTTTATCCGCATCATCTTACGCTTGACGCCAAAAAAAGCTGCGTGTGTATGCGTTTGTATGTGTTTTTGCATGCGTTTGCGTTGTTTATGCGCATGCATTCAATGATTCCAGGTGCTGTTTTCAGTACCTGGACATGCGCGGTCTGAAGTCCACATGCGCATTGAACACATCCATGTGCATGTCCTTGCGTACCAATGCGTTCCCATACATAGTAATGCGTTGTTTTGATGCACTCATCCGCAAGTGCATGACTGTGCATATTTGATGGATATTTGGCACTTCAAAAAATGCAACATGTTGGGTTTGCCGGACACCGCTAACGATGCATGCGTACGCAAATGCATGTGAACGCATGCAAACGCATGTCCCTGCTTACACCATGTTAAAGATATGTACGCAAGACGCATGCAGATCGGTATGCAGGTATACGCTGCGCACACATACGCTAATGTGAACCCGGCCTAAGACTCCTATACTACACTGCGTCCAATGGTAGGATCTTCGCCGGGATCTACGTGAGGGTGCTGCACGCATTATTGATAGGTGTCGACCTTTTATTCACTAGTCCCCATGTCATCACACAAAGTCTGATGATGGAGAATTCTAGGGGGCTACATGGCCTGCAATGCACATGATTTACCAGTGTCACACTCATAAGATGGGGTGGAGTCCATTAAAATGTAAACTGGGTCTGAAGAAAGCTAGAAAAAAAGATTAAAGAAAATGGTAAAGCAGAAGATAGAAGAGCCAATTGGAGGACAGTAACATGAGAGATACGGGGAAGGCTGGATCAGTCCAAAGCAAAGAGAAAAAAAATCAGATTGTGGTAAACAATCCATTTCTTTTTTAAATCGAGGTTATTTTACATAATTGCTTTGAATCCATTCAATCATCTCCAGGTGATTTACATCAGAGTTTTGGATCTCAGTTTCATTAGTGTTTGGACAGTGTGTCAGTTTTTACCATTAGTGATTCATCAGTTTTCCTCTTATGAAAAAAAAAAACTGATGGAGGTTTTTCAAGCTTTACTGAGCAGTCAGTAATAAATGGACAGCACTAGGACTCCTATTTTGCCATTAGTGTGATGACCTCGCCCCTGAGGAAGGAAAACTGTACCGAAAGGTACGTCGGGGACTGGGTCTCCTGGGTGTTCACCGCATTTATGATGGATAATTTCTGATAGACTTTTTTCTCCCTTTTGCTTGCATTTGGGAGTGGAGCGAGCAGCTACATAGAACTACATGCAGCCGCGCACTCCACTCCCGAATGCCGGCCCCAGAGCTGGGATTTCACATGCGAGAATCGGACGTATTTCTCGCAAGTGGAAAGGAGCCCTAACCCGCATTTGCAAAAACGGCATAAAAGAGGATCCAAAAGGTGGGATTAAGCAGCTGAACATATATATACACACATGGTCAAAATTGTTGGTACCCCTCGTTTAATGACAGAAAAAAGCACAATGGTGACAGAAATAACTTGAATCTGACAAAAGTAATAATAAATCAAAAATCTATGAAAATGAACAAATGAAAGTCAGACATTGCTTTTCAACCCATTTTTCCACAGAATTTTAAAAAAAATAAAACTCATGAAATAGGCCTGGACAGAAATGATGGTACCCTTAACTTAATATTGTGTTGCACAACCTTTTGAGGCAATCACTGCAATCAAATGATTCCTGAACAGGGAGAGTGGTATAATAAAGGCTCAAGGCAGGGTTGAATGCTTTACAGTCCATTTCTAAATATATAGTTACTGCATGTGACCAGATATTTTTTCAGGGCGCAAAAATTGCCTATATTGTCATCAATAGAGTATTACGTGTTTTTTGCTACATTTCTGTGTTATATAACAATTTCAAAAAGCATAGAATTTTTTTGTAGATGTTATTACTCACCCATCTAGTATTATGTGCTCTGCGGTACATTTTGGTTTTATAAAACACTTCCAAAATGTGCTGAAAATGTTTCCGGTTTCAATTACCCATATAGTATCAAGTGCTTTGTGGTACATTTCAGTGTTATGAAACACTTCCAAAAAAAGCTTTGAAAATATTTATGGATTCAATTACTGACCCATAAAGGATTAAATGGTCTGTGGTACACTTCATTTGTATCTAACAGTAGTGATGGGCAAACTCGTGGATGTTTGGGTCCGGCAGGTTCAGCTGATCATTTAAAAAAGTTTGGTTCAGGTTCCAGTACTATACCCAAACCTGAACTCAATTCAGATCAATGTGAGGCCCAAAAATCCATTGTGTGACAGTGTGACAAACACAGGCTCTAATTGTTACCACCAGTCAGAGAGCTGAAGTTCCCATGCTCTCGCATAGATGACAGCATGTGTCAGCAGCTGTGACCAGGGGTAAAAAGGTTACCGCCAGTCACGGATATTGGTTGATCGAAATTAGTTAGTTGGAGAAAATAGCGCAAATAGGATCTTATCAGGGATACAAATGGTTTGATACAATTAAATTGTACTCACCAGATAGAATCAAGGATATGGCTTATAGGATTATTCGCTGCAGCAGATTCACAGGTCCACTGATGACCAACCGAAAAAAAAATTAGTTATTCAGCAGTGCAGAGTAAATCTACGCTTGCTTAATTTTCTTTTTCCTTGGGTATTGGCTGATGAGAGAGTACTACTCTCATCAACATATAATAACCACATATCCAGATTATAAAGTAATGCAGTTGTGAACCCTCATCACAAAATAACTGCATAAATCAAGCGAGGTGAACGACAGCGAAACGTGCGTCGGGGATTTCCATATGGCTGGCAGCATTTGGTGAGGTTTACTCCCCCTTTTTTCTTCCTTACACCCCGCTCTTTGACACAATATAACCTTTCATTGTGTTTAAGCTATGTAATTGCGGTGGGTCTGGATATATTTTCCTCTGAACTCACTCCTGACTCTGACTATGGTAATCAGCTATGGGACTATGGTGTGCCCCAGGCTTTCTAGTGTTCATTATATCTAGAGATTTTTTCCTCCTGTTATTCCACTGGCTATAATATGTTATGGTGTTTTTCTGCTTGCCATATGTTTTCATGTCTTTTTATACACATCATTGTCATGTTATGTCTTATGTCTTGTCGCCCTATTGTGGCTTTAATAAACTTTTTATATTTTTGCAATGAAAATGAAAACTCCATTTTTTCTCCTGTCTCATCAACATATGCCTGCCGTTGCTGATAGCAGCAAGATCAGGCAAGACTGATGAGAGTATTCATCAGCTGGCGCCTTTGCTAAGTAAATTAATTAAAAAATGACATTGGGTCTTTTCTATTTTGGGTGACCAGCGCAGGCAAAACCAACAACTGCGGGCTGCAGTCCTCAGCTGTCAACATTATTTTGGCTAGTTATCAAAACTAGAGTGGTCCCCACGCCATTTTTTTAAATTATTTAAATAATTTAAAAAAAGCGGCATTGGGTCCCCCCCATTTTTGGCAACCAGCCAAGCTAAAGCAGACAGCTGTGGCTGGTATTCTCAGACTGGGAAGGGGCCATGGATTTTGGCACTCCCCAGCCTAAAAATAGCAGCCAGTAACCACCCCAGAAAAGGCGCATGTATTAGATGCACTAATTCTGTTTCTTTTCCAGCTCTTCCCACTTTCCCTGGTGCAGTGCAAGTAGGGTAATAGGTTTGGTATTGATGTCAGCTAATTTATGTCCGCTAACACCAAGTCCAGGAGTAAGTAATGGAGTGGCGTCTTTCAGACGCTTCCAATACAAACCCCATAGTCAGATTGTAAAACAAAAAACAGCTGGAATACGCTCCTTTAATTGAAATAAAAACACGCTCATGATGATCCAGATGATTTGAATATCGGTCACATCAGTGCATAGATGGTTTTAGCCACAGTGGGACCCTGGTAAAAACTGTAAAGTGAAGCCCCAAATGCTAATGTATTGCACCATCACACAGAAACATTTTGGTTGTATTTACATGCACTGAGTTGAGGCCTGTTAAACGACCGTGATGGACAATATTGAAGTCATTATATGCATATTTCCCAACCTCTTTACACCGGCTGAGGAAGAATGATAAGCACAGAATGATCACTTGTAGATCAATCTGTCCCTATATCATGTTATCAGCAGCACATCTGCAATTTGTCCTGCTTAGAACAATAATTATTGTTCCGCATAAACAATCCAATCACCTATTGAATGAGCAGCATTTTGCTTGTTCAGTATAATGCACCTCATAGTCCTCCATATGGTATAATGCACACCCCATAGTCCTCCATACAGTATAATATACTTTCCATAGTCCTCTAAATAGTGTAATACACTCCCCATAGACCTACATATAGTATAATACACTTCCCATAGAACTCCATATAGTATAATGCACACCCCATAGTCCTCTATACAGTATAATGCACTCCCATAGCCCTCCATATAGTATAATACACTAGCAATAGTCCTCCATACAATATAATGCACAGCCCATAGTCCTAAATATAGTTCTGCACATTGTATAATGTACCCCCCATAGTCCTCTATATAGTATAATACACTAGCCATAGTCCTACATACAGTATAATACTCTCATCATAGTCCTCCATATTGTATAATGCACCCCTGTAGTCCTCTATTTAGTATAATGCACCTCACAGTCCTTCAAATAATATAATGCATTCCCCATAGTCCTCCATACAGTATAATGCATTTCCCATGGTCCTATATACAGTATAATGCTATCCCCATAGTCCTCTGTCTGGTATAATGCACCACCATTGTCCTTAACACAGAATATTGCAGCCCCCATATAGTACATGCAGTATAATCAGCCTCATAGAGTATAATGCAGCCTCATATGGTATAATGCATCCCTATAGAGTATACAGCATCCAACATAAAGTATAATGCAGCCTCATAGTCCTCCAGTATTATGGCCATCACATTCTCACTGATTTAAAAGCAAATAAATACAATACTCATCTCTCCCATTTCTCCGCTGCTCCAGTCTCTGCAGTGTGTCTCCTCAGCAGTGTGTTGAGCAATGAAGTGACATTATCATGCCCACTGCATCAGACACAGAGGGGGAATGGTAGCAGAGGGAGCATCAGATTATGTTCTTTCCTCCATCATTGTTTCCAACAGTATCGGCATCTATAATGCTGATACAGTTGCCTGTGTGATGTGGGGGGGAGGATCCGGCACTGGCACTGCACTCACTGACTCACGGGTCACAAAATGGCCTTGTGATGTGCCGATATTAGCTGCACGCCACTGGCTGAAGGCCCAGGGTGGAGTGGGGGTCCTAGGAAAATGCCTAGTTTGTCTGCCCTTAATTCCAGACCTGCATCAGTAATGTCAGCTGGAACACACTGAGACAGGAGCACAAGAATGCTCTGCAGTGTGTAGCACTGAGCTTTCATGAAAAAGGTCACTTGAGTCCATAGTTGATGAACAATGTCACCTCACCTACAGCACCACTCGCTTCCTGAGAAAGCTCTCACTCTGCCCACAGTGAAGTAAGTAAGGTGTCCGTGGTTCATCAGCTATGAACTCTGGTTAACTTTCTCACATCACCGTGGGGCACTGATGCTGGTCCTTCAAGCACAGCTAAGTGTGTCTTCTGGATGCCAGGCTGAAAGCTTGCATCATGCCCACATTCAGCAAGGCATCTAGATGTAGCAGGGTTGAACTTGTGGCAGGACAAATGGATTATCTTCTCGTCAGACAAGGGAGGAATATGGTTGTGTATTATTTTTTGTCTTTTTACAGGGGACATGGGATTCAGTGGATTAGGCTTTAAAATGAGTATAACTTTGCTTTTTTTATCTTTCTTTCAAATAAAGGTGTCAGTGTCTTTGTTTCAAATAATGGACTTTATTCTGGCTGTGTATTTTTACAATATGACTACAGGTTTAGTAATGGGGGTGTCCTATAAACTCCTCTCAATTACTAACCCTGGGCTTGAAGTTAGCTGACAATACAAATCTGATATCAACCCCAATACTAATACCCCACTTGCCACCACACCAGCGCAAGTGGGAAGAGCGAAGCTAAGCGCCAGAATTGGTGCATCTAATGAATGCTCCATTTTTGGGGCGGCTCATGGCTGATGTTTTTAGTCTGTGAGGAGGCCAATCTCCATGGCTCTTTCCTAGACTATTAATATAAGCCCACAGCTGTCCGTTTGGTCTTTGCTGGTTATTGAGTACAGAGGAGACCCTGGCGCCCTTTACCACTATTTCTTTCCTTTGACTTTTCTTGGGTTATGGTTACTTGTTTTTAACTTTTAATAAAAATCAATGAAGAGAATCCAAGGAGGAGATCTGCTCACTAATTTAAAGCTTTTTATGCGTGTCAAAAAAACAGATGACTTCAGGGTGGCCAATGCATGTTAGGTTTATAGTTTATATAACTCAATCTCAACAAAAAAGGGTCTTTAAGATATACCAAACATATTTATGATTTTCATAATGCAGATCCTAATGTTTTAAGATTCGCTGTCATTGAAAACGTTAGTTACCCAGCACAAGGAAGTGATTACAACAAATTGCTCCTAGAAAGAGAAGCAAAGTGAATATTAGATACAGATGCCCAAGATCCCTTTAGTTGAAATGATAAATTAGACATATGTGGTTTTGACACCTGCCCTGATTTTTATAATTAATTATGTTGCGTATGTTGTATCACTTATAGTGTTAAACCCTCACTCCCGTTAAAAGGAATTGTCGTAACACCGCATACTATAATAGACCAGTAGAAGTGCAAGTTAGGCGCGAAACGGCCGTAGTCCATCAGGTCTACTGTCTCCTTGTAAAACTCCCCTATCACCTGCACAACCTCACTTTATGATGTTGAGCACAAAAAGAAATAAAGGACTTAATCTTCAAGGATCTGTTGAGTGCAGCAATTCCTTCTTTTTCTCCACATTGGTTATCAATAAAGAGTATATTTTATATGGGAGTTTGTTTAATATGACAGAATCCTATAGAAATACGTGCATTAAAGACAATAAAATATAATATTCAGTAAATATTTATTTTATTAATACATAATAATACAAGCAAAATTATAAAAAGCTGAATGAAACGGAGCACGTTTTTAATTATTAGTGCATAAAGCTCATCAAGAGCTATATTCCAACATCCATGTAAAAACTTTGTGCTGTCCTTAAAAATCATGGAGGTCATACAAAATACTGGAGGTAGTCATTTTTATGTGGGGTACATAATGTCCAACTGGGGGTCTGTATGTGGGAGAGACCGGGAAAAAACTGAGAACAAGGATGAATTATCATCGCCACACAATAAGAGAAAAAAGAATGGATCTACCTGTGGCAAAACATTTTTGTTCCCCTGGTCATAGCATGTTGGACATGAAATTACTTATAGTGAAAGGTGGTTTCACATCTCAGAGACACAGAAGAGTTTTGCAAATACAAATTGATGGTGAACTTTGATACTCTTAATGCTGGAATGAACCTGTCACATGGATTTATGACGTTTTACATCAATTAAGGAATTTACTCCAAAGACCCTGTGAGAACATCACAAAACATTACCAGACCCCAATCAGAGGGCAATAAAACTTTCACACTCCTTATCTATGAACTGGTCCAATATTTATGTTCATCCCTCTGCCATAATGACAGTTCTGCTTCACGTCACTTGTCTTACCTATTGCATTATGTCTGTGCTGTGTTGTGTATAAATATGTGATTCTTCAGATTTTGTATTAGTCTAGCCTGATGAAGAGACCTGAGTAGTCTCGAAAGCTTGCAATTTGTTACCATCTTTTCAGTTACCCATTAAAAGGTATCAACCACTGAGGACTCTCAACTCTAAATATTTTTCTATCTACTGGCTAACACGGTACGAAGATATACATCTTTCCTGTATGTGGGGTACATTCATTTTTGCATCTACTAGTTTTAATAAACTGAAAATTTTGTAATGAAAGTTATATTATTTACCTTACTCATGTTATGGGTTAAAAAATTATCTATGAAACTCAATCTTTTTAAAATTTTTAAAATTGTTCTTGTATTCAGTGAGATTTTGCTTAAAATCTTACTTTTCAAAGGAAATGTACTCAGTTATGCTGAGCACTGTATGTGTGTATGCACAGTACCAGTGAAAAGTTTGGACACACCTGGTCATGCAATGGTTTTCTTTACTCATATTGCAATGTGTTCATTATTGATTCAGATTGAATACAGCAAAACTATAGAAGGACACATATACTGTAAAAACAAGGAAATGTGCAAAGCAATGCAAAATTTGTGATAGATTCCTCAAAGCAATCCCCTTTTACATTGACAGCTTTACATATCCTTGGTATTGACAATTTAAATTCAACAATAGTGCACGTGCCAGTAATTCGTTAATGGCATAATTAAATTCAAGAAGAACAGTTCTTTTCATTTATTTCTATCAGCATCAGAGACTTAGCTTAAAAAAATCTGAGAGACATTAAAAATACACGATTTACATACATACATTCATATGCACAATACTAGCATTGCAAAGTCACAAAAGCAGTTATCACAAAGTCAAAATATTTATTCATGAAGAGAATAAAACAATGCAAGAATATTAGGAAACAGACAAAGGTTTAAGAAGCAGAAAACTATGCTCTGCCTCAATAATTTGCAATTATATCAGAATGCATAATTTTTTATTCAGATGTAATTACAGTAACTATGCATAACTTATAGGGGGCATTGAATGGTAACAAAGGAATTTAATCAAATTAAATAGAATTATTTAGGGTGAGCTGAAGTCTGTGGGAAACAGGAATAAAGAATAGTTGACATAATTCTAATTAAAAGTAAAATATTAAAGCTCATATAATTTTTTTTCCTAATTACAGATTTACACTCTAGCAACCGTAAAACCATATTTCATGTACTGTAACTGAACAAATGTATCAAGAGAACATGAAACGCTTAGCCTACCCTTAATTTTATTCAGGTACCTGTAAGTAAAACAATTAACACAAATATATTTCACAGAATTTGCCAGGTCTACTGTTTTAAATGTTCTTATTTATTATTATAACTTTAAAATAAAATCCATAAACATACCATAAGAAAAAAAAAGTGATATGCCTTATAGAGGTATACAGCTCTGGCAAAAATTAAGAGACCACCACGTCAAAACGCTGTCATGGGCAGCCCATTCTCCAGACCTGAACCCCATTGAAAACTTCTGGAATGTGATCAAGAGGATGATGGATCGTCACAAGCCATCAAACAAAGAAGAACTGCTTAAATTTTTGCGCCAGAAGCAGCGTGAAAGACTGGTGGCAAGCATGCCAAGACGCATGAAAGCTGTTTTTAAAAATCATGGTTATTCACAAAATATTGATTTCAGAACTCTTCCTGAGTTAAAACATTAGCATTGTTTTTTCTAAATTATTATGAACTTGTTTTCTTTGCATTATTTGAGGTCTGAATGCACTGGGTTTTTTTAAAAAAAATTTGACTATTTTTCTTTGTCAGAAAAAAAAAATTATTGCTTGGAAATTTGGAGATGTTGTCATAAGTTTATAGACTAAAAGAACAATTTATATTTTACTCCAAAATATACTTATAAAGAGAAAAATCAGACAAACTGAACATTTGAAAGTGGTCTCTTAATTTTTGCCAGAGCTGTATAATAGACAAATAAATACATTAAACACATTTCTCCACACAGAAGCAAATTCTTCCTCCTTACACTTTGACGCTTCACTATGTGTCCAAAAATAATATAATCAGCTATACAGATTAGAAGAAATGGCCTTCTTCCCGTGCAAAGCCAACTGCTTGATAAGAAGCAGGTCCTCAATATCCTAAGAACCAGAAAAAGTAGATAGACTCATAAAAAATAACTTTTATTAATTTTATTTAAGGCACAAAAACTCTCAAAAATTCAAAGACACACTCTATAATAGATACTATAGAGGTGTGAGTCATAAAAAAAAATCCAGATTTAACCACAGAATATAGATGTATTGAAATAGAGCATGTGGGGGGGTATTAATTCCCTAGTTTTTCCCACCTGTCACCCTACCTGGCACCCTAATGTTTAGCGATATGGTGCCCCCGCTCAACGTCAGTATCCCTGAACGCCCTATTGCACACCTAGACTATAATCAGAATGCAGCAGTAGCAGTGAAAAATCTTAATGAATAGCATATACGTGAATATAGAAAAGAAAGGACATGCATGTGTCAGCCAGAAAACATGTCCTATCCCCCATAGAGACAACTGTTGACATGAAGCATTAGACTTGACACCTCTTGCACACAAAGTGTGCAAAAGCAATGACCTTCGATATGAAACAGTACACTAAATACAGTATCAATATTCACATGTATTGGTCAAAACAGTCACTTGGTTCTGAACTTATCTTCAAAGAAGCAATAGACATGCAGATGTATACACAGGTTTTATGCTACTTCATATAAAAATATAATTATTGTCACTCTGTGGGTCCCATAATTAGTAACATGTATTAAAATGCCTATCAATATGGGAGTCACATAAAGTCAGTAGAAAAAATGTTACGTATCAGCCATGATGGAAATGGGTACTAGTCCCCCAACCCGACGTGTTTCCCCTGCATTCATCGGGGTTCATTAGGGGACCCGTGGGAGGTATCAATATCCATACAAAAGCCCACAAGGATGTCGTGCTCGGCGCATAACCCAGGGCCATCATCTTATAGAAAAAAGAGAAAAATTAAATGAAGCGACAGGTAAGAATAGATAAAATCCACAATTTATTGAGATTAAGTTAAAAACAGTTCAATGGTGGTTTCTCCAGTGGCCTGACAATCTGCGCATTTTTAAGGCTCCTAGTAGCTGAAAAGCATAGGTTGTCAGGACACTGGAGGAACCGCCATTGAACTGTTTTTAACTTAATCTCAATAAATTGTGGATTTTATTTATACTTACCTGCCGCTTAACTGGATTTTCCTCTTTTTTTCCATTTACAGTAACTTAGCCTCCTCCTGGGCCACTCCATGCAAGATCCACAGCAAGACCATGCTGCTACTTTGTTGGTGATCTGACTCTCTTTTCCCCTTCACCTTTCTTTGCAGTTATCTTATAGAGATTTCTGTGGTCACTTCCGGTTTAAAAAAGGAGGCTTGAACCACATACGGTGGCGCGTGGAACGCATCCTGCATTCCAAGTTGGCAAAAATTGGAAGAAACATCAATAAATCAAAACCATGCAGAGGAAATGCGTTCCACACACAGGAATAATGTCCAGGAGTGTCAGATTATGCTTCCAAGTGTTGAGGGGGTGCCACATCTTACTCCACAAACATTCATATGTTGTCCCTAAGGGGAGACAGTGTAAATACCATGGAGTGACAATACCACAAGGAGGCTCCCCATTTAGGCATCCATTCACCAAAGGTAAATATCAAGAGTAATTATACACTAGTCCAGTCATTTGGGTATTATGCCGCATTGATAAAAATATGCAGCATTTGTAGTCACCAAACCCAAAAAGAAAGAAAAGAGTATAAACTAAATGGAATGACCAAAATTGATGATGTCTATTAAAAAACATGGCCCATATAAAGCCTATACAGAACGGTTGGCCATAAAATTTATTAGAAAAACATATGTCAGATGAAGCTCTAGAAGCTCAGTTGTTCACTAAGTCCTTTCAGGCTAAGGGATTCCATTCAATATATCCATCGTTTTTCTAGCTTGATTAATTTTCTATCCCAATCCCCTTATTTGATGGATGGTTGTACAGCCTCAATTATATGAAAACAATACCTCTACAATCACCCCAATGTTTAAGGATCACATGATGTGACAACAGAGTGTCCTAGTTGTGCTTTATGTCCCCAAGGTGTTCACGTATGCATATACGCAATTCACATATGGTTTTACCCACATAATCAATGGGGAATGTGCAGGTGCAGAGATAAACCACCCCCAAGGTGGCAAAGCAGTTCAAATCATAAGTCCTATCAGTTATAGCACTTGTAAAACTTTTTGAGGGGGGGATATATTGACAAAAGCTACAGTGGCCACTAGTGTTGAGCGATACGATATTGCAAATATCGGCTATCGGCCGATATTAGCTCTATCGGCCTTTCGATAATTCGTTTCGATATTTTCGTCATATCGGATACCGGAATCGGATTTGTCACTGTCACTGTCCGTGTCCGTCGGTCGGGTCTGTCACTGTCAGTGTCCGTCGGTCGAGTCTGTCAGGAGTCAGCGGCACTTACCTAGCAGAAGATCTCCGGCGGTCACGTCCTGGACTGCTTCATGGCCGCCATCCTCTTCTCCCCGGCGGTCACATGCAGTTTCTCGCGATAACTGCAGTGACTGCTGGGTAATCCCGGCCGTAAAGCAGTCAGTCCGATGACGTCACCGCCGGGGAAGCAGGTAATCAGCTGTGCTGCGTCGCGATGACAGGCTCTGCCTGTCATTGCGATGTAGCAGAGCTGGATCGTCGTGGGACTGTCGTTATGGACTGCGTCGGACAGGTGGTATACTGTTGGTTTGTTTTTTTTCTTTTTTTACAGGAGATCGATGGCGTCGCAGGAATGAGAGTACAATAAAAGAAATGAAAACTGTGTTGTTCTTTTATTTCATTAAAACACTTTTTTCTTGCTTTGTCTTTTTTTATACATTTAATAACTTTGGGATTAATAATGGATCGGTGTCTTATTGACGCCTCTCCATTATTAACCGGGCTTATTGTCACCGTGCAATCAACGGTGACATTAACCCCTTATTACCCCGCTTGCCACCGCTACAGGGCAAGTGGGAAGAGCCGGGTAAAGTGCCACAATTGGCACATCTTTTGATGCGCCAAATGTGGGGCTGCTGTAGCCTGGTATTATCAGGCTGTTGAGGGCCAAAATCCATGGGCCTTGACAGTCTTTTAATACCAGGCCGCAGCAGTCTGCATTTTACTTGGCTGGTTAACAAAAATAGGGGGACCGCTACGCCGTTTTTTTTTCGAGGGGATCCCCTATTTTTGTTAACCAGCCAAGCTAAGCAGACTGCTGTGGCCTGGTATTATCAGGCTTGCAAGGTCCATGGATATTGGATCCTTACCAGCCTGAAAAACCAGGCCTCAGCGGTCTGCTTCATCTGGCTGGTTAACAAAAATAGGGGGGACCCCACGCCAATTTTTTTCGAGGGGATCCCCTATTTTTGTTAACGAGTTCCCTCTGACGTCACTGATTGTGTCCCTGGCTGACCTGAAGTGAAAGTGGAAAGCAATCAATTAAGCTTTCCACTTCCTCTCCTGTCAGCCAGGAGAGGAGCTCATTCATTTGGGGGTTTACTGTGAGGCTGCAGCATTAGCTGCGGTCCCTGCAGTAAACATTAACCCTTTCTGAAGGATTACACCGTGGGACCTGACTGTGCATCGGATTGGTAAGAATAATTTTGCTTTATTATTTTATTTTTATTACAGGAAATGGTTTTAGCAGGAAAATAAAATATGGTCAAAAACTGTGTGATTATTTCATTAAACTTCTTTTTTATTAAAGTGTGTGTGTTTGATTTTACTTTCATACAATAGGATTAATAATTGATAGTTGTCTAATTGACAGCTCTCAATTATTAACCTGGCTTAAAGTGACCTTTCAATTGCAAGGTCATTTTAACCCCTTATTAACCCATTCGCCACCGCTACAGGGCAATGGGAATAGACGGGCAAAGTGCCAGAAAGGGCAAATCTAATTAGAGATTTGCCCTTTCTGGGGTGTCTGGGGGCAGATGTTAGTAGCCGGGGGGGGGCCAAAAATAATGGTCCCTCTCTGGGCTATTATTATCTGCCCCACTCACTGGCTTTGTCTGTCTGGTTGCGAAAATAGGGCGGGAGCCCACGCATTTTTTTTCAGCAATTTTACACCTCATATATATATACATGTCATTAAATTTGTGACACATATATATATATATTTATATTTATAGTTCATACACTTCTACATAGTATAATAGCCGCTAATTCAATTGCCGGCTTTTGTGAAAATACAGAACCCGACATGAAATGACACTTGGTTTACATAGAGTTAACCATGTCTTTTCATGTAGTTTGATATCTGATTTGCACAAACAATTACATGAGTGTAAGTGTGCAAAATTTCACACCTGTAGGGGTTAATTAAAGGTGTAAATTCGTAGCAAAAAAGTCCGTTTTTTTTACAACGAATTTACACCTTTAATTAACCCCTACAGGTGTGAAATTTTGCACACATAGACTGATGTAATTGTTTGTGCAAATCAGATAGCAAAGGACATGAAAAGACATGGTTAACCCTATGTACACCAAGTGTCATTTCATGTCGGGTGCTTCTGTCTTTTCACAGAAGGCGGCTTTACCCGGCAATTGAATCAGAGGATATTTTACTATGTAGAAGTGTATAAACTATACATATATGTATATATATGTCACAATGACATGTATATATATATATATATATATATATATATATGTATTCTATGTGTGTATATTTAGTGTTTACAAGGAAATAAAGGTTTTTTTTAGTTGCGATATTTTTTTCCCATAGACTTACATTGGACTTCCGGTATCGAAATCGGATATCGCCGATATTTAGTGATATCGGGGATACCATTTCGATACGATATTTTTATATATCGAGCAATATCGCTCAACACTAGTGGCCACATCAACAGGTGCATAGAGATATATTTTGCAGACAGGTCCTTTCATTTTTTAATGGAATTAAATGACAATGCACCACCTGGTCTTTAATCGATTTACCCCTTATCTAGGAAATTTATGGTTAAGAGGAAATAAAGCTGCAGATGTCCATGTCAGCTCTCAGTGTTCCCTTGTGCCTTTTTAAAACATCCATGATCCAATTCGGCTGATCGTCATATGTCCCTATCAGTATTGTCAGGTAATCTGAGTCAGATTTTAAATTGAGGTTCGGTAGTGATGACTTGCTCACCCCATTGCATGTTCGCATCCTGACTCACTGATCTCTTCAAGGTAATTTATATGCAGGAATCTTCTTTTAAAGTCTCTCAACTGGACCTAAAAATCCCTTCAAGATAAACAGTTCCTCTTGACAGAAGGGGTAAATCGATTAAGTGTGGGGAAACGGGGTGTCGATGGGCACAGAAGTCCACTAGCCAGGACGGCATGGACCAGGTATTGTCCCACTTAAAGACCTCTCTCCTGTTAATGTGGGCAAAACGCTAGTCAGACAATGCTCGGTGAGGGTAAAACAGTGTGGCAATGCTTCATTGAGCCACAAAATAGGCAGATAACACATAGAACAGTGTCAGCAAAATTCCCCAAGATGGTGCACATTACAGAGTCTCACCCCTCCACTCACCAACCGGGAAAATGGAAGATGTTATGTCAGAGCTCCTAGGGTTGGCTACCCCACCTGTGGTACACACACACAGAGGAGGTAATGACAAGCGTAGGGAGATGACAGTCCATAGAGTCCATAAGAGGTCCAAAGTCAGTTGACACGTGACAAGAGTCACCAACTGGCTAATCCGAACATTTCCATGGAGCCAAGCTACCGGGGGTCCCAAACCTGGCTTTATACAAATGTATCCATGATTCAGCGATGGTCAATGGAGCAGACCTGTGTCCTTCCAATAGGAGCCGAAAACCACTAAGTTGTTTCCTATAGAATGATAGATCCATGTCCCTCGTGATGGTGCCATGATGGATTGGCTGCAGTGCTGTCTCTTGTCAGTTGGGTGTTTTGCAGAATGTCCGGCTGTGTCGCTCTCTCTCAGTCTCTCTATACAGAAGCATGTAACCTATTTTTAGATTTACCCTGTGTACTTCAGTCCACCTTCACAGATAAGGAAAAGAATGGTGACGACCAAGTTGCCTTGTTTGATTATGTTATCTTTTTGCATAGATTTTCCTCTGTTTTAAAAATCAACAAACTATCTGGGCTAGACAATGTATAATTAGCATATCAGTAGACCTCACTATTCATTAGGGATAAGAGCAAACTATGTTATATTAAATATCAGTTAACAAGTCAATATTCCAGGCTTACACAAACAAAAATGAATACTACAATTCCCATAAATAATGGTATAGTTATTAATTCAACTCAAACAAACATTTTATACCACACCCTTATACTAATTAAAGTATCACAGGTCAAAGAGTATTTTTTAGAAAAAATCCACAATTTTATTATGACAACAATTTTAAAATGTAAACATGACAGAGCAACTCACTAAGCAGGCTGGATTTTTTGGGAGGACAATTGTGCTATATAATAATCAATAGGACATAAAGTATAAATAAACAAGCAACACCTGAATAGCTATGATGATTGAAATGTGATAACCTCCCTAATACATCTCCCCTACACTGAGAGGAATTCACATATCCACATGGGGGATTGACACTATCGCATAACAATCATATGGTGTATGTAAACAAGTAACATCTGAATAGCTACAATGATTAAGATGTGATAATCTCTCCAATAAATCTCCCCCACACGGAGAGGAATTCACATATCCACAAGAGAGATTAACACTATCACATAATAATCATGTTTGCTGTATCGCTCAAGGTGCTAAGTGCTAAAGTGCATTATAAATGAAGTAACCACTCACATCCATGTCCGTACTTACATCTAAATAACTGCAACTAATGAAGTCCCCCCAGGCCTGCCGCCTCAATGCACGTTTCACCGCTTCTTCGTCAGGAGGCGTGGCCTAAGTTAGCTCTGGTAAGCCTATATATAGGAACCAGTATCCAATAAAATCGCATAATCCTTTCTGTGCCGGGTCAAAATGAAGCGTCAATGCTATTCATGACCTGTAATCCTCCGGTCATTCCTTCTCCTGCGTCTACGTCATTATCTCTCCTCCAAGTAGGATCATGAAACGGCGCATGCGCTGAATCGGGTCAGTCTTGTAAACAAGGGATTTCCTTCAGCGCGCCGAGAAGAACGCAGCCTGGTGCTGCTAAACAACCAAAGCCACGTGTCTTCCCTCTGAGCACTTCGGGAACACCCAGACATGATCCGTTCCTGTCATGCGCACTAGATCCATACTATACGTAGCTACCGCACTAAATATCAGTGCTACTGAAAATACCACTGAGATGGGCCTGATTATACAAATACATATCACTATCCCTCTTTCAAATTAATAAATAAACTTATATAAAGTGCATATAATGTGACAATATCTTAAATCTTATTATACAAAATTAATTGATATGAACAATAATGTATAATACAATTTGATAATATATATAAAAATAATAATAATGATAATAAATCAATATACAAAATAAATAAGGTGATGATATGACAAAGTGATATGTAATAATATAATTATTACAATTAATAATCAATAATAATATAATCTATAAAAATACAGAATAATTTGTGATGACAATAAAAAATAAATGAATAAAAAAGTAAAAAATGATAAATAACAAAAATTATATGAAAGTGCTCATCCAACGTTGATAATAGAATTCATTCTTCTTTAAAGCCATATAAGGATAGCGTCAGCCCTCTCACAAGGATTCAACTGATCACTTCAGCATGATTTCAACTGGAAGGTAAGTATCCGCAGGGTCATCCATAGGATTAACTATACTTCATTATGACTTAGGACAAATCTATAATAAAAATACATGATATTAAAAAAAAAAAAAAGATGCAAACTACCAAAACTAAAAAAAGGAGATATCAGGATTACAAAAAGGATCCGAACCCATGGTTTTCATTGAGTCCCCCTGGAACCATGGACTTGAGCCTATATATCCATTGGCTTTCTACTTGCGACAATTTTTTAAACAAATTACCTCCCCGTATACCCAAAGATACCTGATCTATTGCCATTACACGAAGGCCACTTGTTTCCGATTTATGAAATTTCTTGAAATGTCTAGGTAAAGTCTTCATTTGCTCTCCTTCATTAAGTTCTTTGGATTTCTCAATATCGCGGACATGTTCGCGAATTCTTATTCGTAGTTCTCTCGTCGTCATTCCGATATAGATTTTTTCACATGGGCATTTGGCCAAATAGATTACTCCTTTTGAAGAACAAGTCAGACACTTCCTAATGGAATATGTTCAAGTATGGTTCGCATTCTGGAAATCCTTCCCTCGTATCGTGTTGGCACATGCTTTGCATCTCCTACATGGGAAGAATCCCTGAGAATCCCTTAGGAAACTGGACTGTTCTTTTTTATTCGTTGCAAAATGGCTATGTACCAACAAATCAGAAAGATTCCTTGATCTCTTTGCCGTTATAAACGGTCTATTTGTCAAAGTTCTATTAAGAACTGGATCAGCTAATACAACATTCCAATGTTTGTAAATAACATTGGTCAATTGTTTCCATTGTTCATTATATGGAGTGATGAGTCTTACTATTTTAGGATCAACAGCAGTAATATCCTTCTTTATATAGGAGTTCATTTCTTGAAACATTGCACGCTCTTCTATATGCATGTCTAATCTGCCTATGTCCATATGCCCTTTCGCTGAATCTGGAATATAAATCTATAGCCTGGTTTTGAAAATTCTGTTCCGTGGAGCAAATTCTCTTTGCCCTTAAGTATTGACTTACAGGGATGGAACGAATAGTTGAATTAAGATGAGAGGAATGAGCATGAAGTATGGAGTTTGTGGCTGTAGATTTTCTATAAATATCAGTTAGAACAGATCCGTCATTTTGTACCGTTACGTCTATATCCAAAAAATTGACCTTCCGTCCATATGTGTATGTCAACCGGATATTCAAATCATTATCATTTAAGGTTGACATAGAGTTTCAAGTTCAGCAATGGAGCCATCCCACACAAACATAACATCATCAATGTACCTTATCCAATCGTGGACTTTCTCTATACCGGCAATGGGGGAGCTCTGAAAAATTTCTCTCTCCCAATACCCCAAAAATAAATTGGCATAAGAAGGGTCACAGGCTGCCCCCATTGCCGTTCCTTGTAGCTGAAGGTACACTTGATGATCAAACGTAAAGCAGTTATGTGTTAAGACGAACTCCAATAAGCTCAAAATGAATGTTGATAGCATAGGGTCCAGATTACTGTTGTCCAAATACCATGATACGGCTTTGAGTCCTTGTACATGGCGGATGGAAGTATACAATGCCTCGACATCCGCTGTTACCAATATCATGTTATCCCCAAGGTTCAACTGATCCAATCTTCTCAAGGCGGCCGTAGTGTCGAGAATATGAGAGGGTAATGAAGCAACCAATGGCTTTAAAAAGTGATCAATGATCTGACAACTTAATTCACTTAGTCCCTCATTTCCCGACACTATCGGACGACCTGGAGGATCCACAGGATTTTTATGAACCGGTTGACATACACATATGGACGGAAGGTCAATTTTTTGGATATAGACGTAACGGTACAAAATGACAGATCTATTCTAACTGATATTTATAGAAAATCTACAGCCACAAACTCCATACTTCATGCTCATTCCTCTCATTTAATTCAACTATTCGTTCCATCCCTGTAAGTCAATACTTAAGGGCAAAGAGAATTTGCTCCACGGAACAGAATTTTCAAAACCAGGCTATAGATTTATATTCCAGATTCCGCGAAAGGGCATATGGACATAGGCAGGTTAGACATGCATATAGAAGAGCGTGCAATGTTTCAAGAAATGAACTCCTATATAAGAAGAAGGATATTACTGCTGTTGATCCTAAAATAGTAAGACTCATCACTCCATATAATGAACAATGGAAACAATTGACCAATGTTATTTACAAACATTGGAATGTTGTATTAGCTGATCCAGTTCTTAATAGAACTTTGACAAATAGACCGTTTATAACGGCTAAGAGATCAAGGAATCTTTCTGATTTGTTGGTACATAGCCATTTTGCAACGAATAAAAAAGAACAGTCCAGTTTCCTAAGGGATTCTCAGGGATTCTTCCCATGTAGGAGATGCAAAGCATGTGCCAACACGATACGAGGGAAGGATTTCCAGAATGCGAACCATACTCGAACATATTCCATTAGGAAGTGTCTGACTTGTTCTTCAAAAGGAGTAATCTATTTGGCCAAATGCCCATGTGAAAAAATCTATATCGGAATGACGATGAGAGAACTACGAATAAGAATTCGCGAACATGTCCGCGATATTGAGAAATCCAAAGAACTTAATGAAGGAGAGCAAATGAAGACTTTACCTAGACATTTCAAGAAATTTCATAAATCGGAAACAAGTGGCCTTCGTGTAATGGCAATAGATCAGGTATCTTTGGGTATACGGGGAGGTAATTTGTTTAAAAAATTGTCGCAAGTAGAAAGCCAATGGATATATAGGCTCAAGTCCATGGTTCCAGGGGGACTCAATGAAAACCATGGGTTCGGATCCTTTTTGTAATCCTGATATCTCCTTTTTTTAGTTTTGGTAGTTTGCATCTTTTTTTTTCTTTTTTAATATCATGTATTTTTATTATAGATTTGTCCTAAGTCATAATGAAGTATAGTTAATCCTATGGATGACCCTGCGGATACTTACCTTCCAGTTGAAATCATGCTGAAGTGATCAGTTGAATCCTTGTGAGAGGGCTGACGCTATCCTTATATGGCTTTAAAGAAGAATGAATTCTATTATCAACGTTGGATGAGCACTTTCATATAATTTTTGTTATTTATCATTTTTTACTTTTTTATTCATTTATTTTTTATTGTCATCACAAATTATTCTGTATTTTTATAGATTATATTATTATTGATTATTAATTGTAATAATTATATTATTACATATCACTTTGTCATATCATCACCTTATTTATTTTGTATATTGATTTATTATCATTATTATTATTTTTATATATATTATCAAATTGTATTATACATTATTGTTCATATTAATTAACTTTGTATAATAAGATTTAAGATATTGTCACATTATATGCACTTTATATAAGTTTATTTATTAATTTGAAAGAGGGATAGTGATATGTATTTGTATAATCAGGCCCATCTCAGTGGTATTTTCAGCAGCACTGATATTTAGTGCGGTAGCTACGTATAGTATGGATCTAGTGCGCATGACAGGAACGGATCATGTCTGGGTGTTCCCGAAGTGCTCAGAGGGAAGACACGTGGCTTTGGTTGCTTAGCAGCACCAGGCTGCGTTCTTCTCGGCGCGCTGAAGGAAATCCCTTGTTTACAAGACTGACCCGATTCAGCGCATGCGCCGTTTCATGATCCTACTTGGAGGAGAGATAATGACGTAGACGCAGGAGAAGGAATGACCGGAGGATTACAGGTCATGAATAGCATTGACGCTTCATTTTGACCCGGCACAGAAAGGATTATGCGATTTTATTGGATACTGGTTCCTATATATAGGCTTACCAGAGCTAACTTAGGCCACGCCTCCTGACGAAGAAGCGGTGAAACGTGCGTTGAGGCGGCAGGCCTGGGGGGACTTCATTAGTTGCAGTTATTTAGATGTAAGTACGGACATGGATGTGAGTGGTTACTTCATTTATAATGCACTTTAGCACTTAGCACCTTGAGCATACAGCAAACATGATTATTATGTGATAGTGTTAATCTCTCTTGTGGATATGTGAATTCCTCTCCGTGTGGGGGAGATTTATTGGAGAGATTATCACATCTTAATCATTGTAGCTATTCAGATGTTACTTGTTTACATACACCATATGATTGTTATGCGATAGTGTCAATCTACCATGTGGATATGTGAATTCCTCTCAGTGTAGGGGAGATGTATTAGGGAGGTTATCACATTTCAATCATCGTAGCTATTCAGGTGTTGCTTGTTTATTTATACTTTATGTCCTATTGATTATTATATAGCACAATTGTCCTCCCAAAAAATCCAGCCTGCTTAGTGAGTTGCTCTGTCATGTTTACATTTTAAAATTGTTGTCATAATAAAATTGTGGATTTTTTCTAAAAAATACTCTTTGACCTGTGATACTTTAATTAGTATAAGGGTGTGGTATAAAATTACACAAACAAAAGTCTGTTTTCTTGACCAACCAGAGATCAACACTTAAATCCAAAGGCCAACATACAGATAAAAAGTCAAGTCTTCTTGGTTTGCTGGGTAATTAAGGTATAATCGGTTTCTTCACAGACCATGTGGTGCATAATCATTTCAATCCATTAAAAAAGGAAGGGTGCTGTCTGCAAAATAGATCTCTAGGCACCTTTAAGCCCCCGTCTCACACAGCGATCTCGCTAGCGAGATCGCTGCTGAGTCACTAGTTTTGTGACGCAGCAGCGATCTCCCCAGCGATATTGCTGTGTGTGACATTCAGCGACGATCAGCCCCCCTGCTGGGTATCGCTGATCATCGCTGAATGTCCTGGACATTTTTTTGATCGCTGGTCTCCCTCTGACAGGCACGCATCGCTGCGTGTGACAGGCGGGAGACCAGCGATCCGCTGGTAACCAAGGTACACAGCGGGTTTCCAGGCGCGGGGCTGTGCCTAGAAACCCGCTGTGTACCTTGGATACCAGCGCCCTGATGCAGGGAGCTGGTAACCAAGGTACACAGCGGTTTTCCAGGCACCGCACAGCGCCTGGAAACCCGCTGTGTACCTTGGTTACCAGCTCCCTGCATCAGGGCGCTGGTATCCAGCGTACACTGCGGGTAACTAAGCGATGTTTACCCGCAGTGTCGCTGTGCTGATCGCTGCCTGAGCTGCCTGTTTGGCAGCTCAGCAGCGATCATGTAGCGATACACCAGCGATCCTGATCGTTGTCGGGATCGCTGGTGTATCGTTATGTGAAACCCAGGCTTTAGACGTGGCCACTGCAGCTTTTTACAATATACATTGGGGAAAATAAGTATTTGATACACTGCCATTTTTGCAGGTTTTCCCATCTACAAATAATGCAGAGATCTGTAATTTTTATAACAGGTACACTTCGACTGTAAGAGACAGAATCTAAAAATAAAAAACAGAAAATCACATTTTATGATTTTTAAATTATTAAATTGCATTTTAATTAATTAAATAAGTATTTGATCACTTACCAAACAGCAAGAATTCTGGCTCTTAGAGACTTATTAATTTTTCTTTAAGAAGCCCTCCTACTCTGCACTCATTATCAGTAATAATTGCTCCTGTTTGAACTCATTATTACCTGTATAAAAGACACCTGTTTACACACTCAATCATTCACAATCCAATCTCTCCACCATGGCTAAGACTAAATAGTGGTCTATGGACATCAGGGACAAAATTCTAGACCTGCAGAAGGCTGAGATGGGCCACAGGACAGTAGGCAAGCAGCTTGGTGAGAAGATAACAACTGTTAGCGCAATGATTATAAAATGGAGGAAACACAAGATGACTGTCAAACTTTGTCGGTCTGGGGCTCTGTGCAAGATCTCGCCTTGTGGGATAAGGATGATTCTGAAAAAAGTCCGGAATCAGCCAAGAACTACATGAGAGTACAACCTCAAGAGCACCATCCCAACCTTGAAGCATAGTAGGGGAAACATCATGCTTTGGGGATGCTTTTCTGCAAAGGGTACAGGAGAACTGCACCGTATTGAAAGGAGGATGGATGGGGTCATGTATCTTGAGATTTTGGCCAACAACCGACTTCCTTCAGTATGAGCATTGAAGATGGGTTGTGACTTGGTATTCCAGCATGGCAATGAATGAAAATACACAGCCAGGTCAACTACGGAGTGGCCTCATAAGAAACATTTCATGGTCCGAGAGTGGCCTAGCCAGTCTCTAGATCTGAACCCAATAGAAAATCTTTGGAGGGAGCTAAAACTCAGTGTTGCCCAGTGACAGCCACAAAATCTGAACGATCTGGATTTGATCTATATGGATTAGTGAGCCAAAATCGGTGCTGCAGTGTGTGCAAATTTGTTGAAGAACTGCAGGAAACGTCTGACCTCTGTAGTTGCAAACTAAGGTTTCTGTACCAAATATTAAGTTTTGTTTTAGTATTGCATCAAATATTAATTTCATGCAATAAAATGCAAATTATTTAAGATTGGGGACATAAAGCACAACAGTGACACTCCATTGTCACCTCATGTGAATCATGGGGGCGATTGTGGATGTATCTCTTTTTGTGTAATTGAGGCTATACAACCATCATTCAGACAGGTGTCTGACCGGGATCCAGGGGTAACGTTTATCCGTTCAGATAGTGACATGTTAAGCCTCACATGCTAAGGTGAGGAAACTTTTATGCTAAGTGCACACGTTCAGGAATGTTTGCAGAATATTCCTGAGCAAAAACGGACTTTTTTTGCGGTAAAAACGCACTTTTTTGCGCGGATTTTGGTGCGCCTTTTGCGTGGATTTGATGCGTTTTTACCACGATTTTCCCCTGAACTTTCTAGGTCAATAATATAGCGGTAAAAACGCTAGAATTCCGCGAAATTAATGAACATGTTGCTTCTTTTTCCGCAATGCGTTTTTTTCGTGGAAAAAAACGCACCATGTGCACAAAAATTGCGGAATTCATTCTAAATGATAGGATGCTTAATTCTTGCGTTTTTGACACATTTTTTTCCCTCGAAAAAACGCGAAAAAAACGCAAATAATCCTGAACGTGTGCACTTAGCCTTAAGCTGCCAAACTCTTTTGGGAAATATGCAAATTGTCTCTTCAGAGAGTAAGAAGTCTAGAACTCTAGTGCCACCTATAGTGCCACCTGAGTCTCACTCAGCCAAACCACATAGCACATAGTACCGTGAAACAGTGTCTGCATATTGAAATTTTGCTCTTGACTTTTATCCTAAGTAATTTTACAAGGCTTGATAGAGTCAATATTGACATTTAGGATTGCTACTTTCTATAAATATAAGTTCTAGTCCTCTTCATCTCTGAAAAGAAAATTTCCATACTGAAGAAGTGAAAAAGGAGTGACAAAGGGTCTGCCTGTAGCTTAGTAGGGAATATGCTTTAGTAAATGAAATCTAAGGCTGGTTTCACATTTGCCTCTGTGTGTGCAGCATTTCATCCGCAACAATCCGAATGCATCATGTTTACCTATCTTTAACATGGTGTACGCAGGGGCATGCGTTTTCATCAGTTTACATGCGTCAGCGTACGCATGTGTTGTTTTTCGGTGTGTGGCACTGGCAGGGTCCTGCGAACGCAACATGCTGCATTTTTTGAAACTGCAAAATTCCGTCAAATATGCGCAGTCATGCGCATGCGGATGAGTGTGTCAAAAAATTCATTACTGTCTATGGGAATGCATGCGTACGCAATGATATGCGTACACACATGCGTTCAATACGCACGTGTAATTTTAATGAGTTGGTCCAGAAAGTAATTCAACGACCTGCTAATTGCTAGCTCTATAGAAGGAAGTGTGGACACTGCAAGGCCATAAATCTGGACTCTGGACGATACCACAACACTGTAAGTATAGAACCTTAGAAAATGTCTGTCTCTCTCACTGCTGTTTGTACTTTGTACTAATTTTTTTTCTGTTACTTTTAGACATGTCGACTGTCCTGGTACAGTGGTTGGCTCCTGGTTAGCTCCTGGTGAAGTAGTTTTCTCTTGGTTGTCTCCTGGTGCTGCTTTCTGTCGTGGTGAGGACAACACTGTCTATGTAAGTATAGAACCTTTGTAAATGTCTGTCTCTCTGAATGCTTTTTCTGTTCCTTGTAGACTGGTCGACTGATGCAGTGGGTGTCTCCTGGTACTGCCGTCTGTCCCTGGCCTGTGCTGACTGCTGTGCTGTTGGACTATTGCCTGTAATATAAGTATTGGGGTCCATTTTTTTGTCTACATTGCTTTTGGATCTTTACAAGTTTAATTTTTGCTTCTCATATTTTCTGTAGTGTTTCACTTGACTGCTGCCTGCTCTTCAAAATGTCCTCAAGCGAAGAACTGACTTCTTCCCAGGGTGGACCAAACAAAGATTATGTAATCATATTTGTATACTGATTGGTATGTATTGACTGGCAATACTACACATGTGTTAAATCATGTAATTTCTTTACAGGAATCTGCCACTGATGAAGAGCAGGAGCAGTCGAGTGGAGATGATTCTTCCGAGGGTCGTCGAGGTCATGTGTCTCAGGAAGAATGACGGGGTGTAAGTAGTATTTTGATCAGAGTTTTAATACAATTTTCTTTTCAGTTTTACTTAAAATTCTTTTGTTCTGTATTATTGGTAGGTTTCACAACTAGGGATGAGCGATATTGCCCGAAAACGTATCGGAATTCCGATTTCCGATATTAGAAAAATATCGGATATCGGAATTTCCGATTTCCGATATCAATGCAAGTCAATGGGAGAAAAAAATCAGAATTACAAAATGACCACTACAGTGCTATATAATGGATAAAATGGAGGGGAAACACCTCAGGATAATGGGGAAGGAGTATGCAGAGGCAGAGGAGCAAAAAAATCGCTAGAAAAATGCACAGAGCGAAAACTGTAGCAGGAAAACTGGTCACCATCTTCTTAACAGCGGTGTTTTTTCTTTGGGTTAGGATTAGTTGGGGTAGGGTTAAGGTTTATGGTTAGTAGGGTAAGGGTTAGGGTTAGAGCGAGCATTGTCGAAACACTTTTTGGAGCAGGAGGTACCCGTGCCCTTGGGCACTCCCGAGAACCAGCTGACGATGCTGGAACTCGGTTTACCCTTTGGGGGAGGCACCTGCGTCCGCACTTCACTGCCATGAAACAGCCGGCGTGGCTGGATCCCGCCTCTTGTGCTTCTGCCTATAGGTGTTTGGCATCTGTCGTCCTTTTTTTCCACTTTAGTCTAACGAGTTACAGCTGGCGGTACTGTTGCCCAGAAACACAGCATGCTGTGAAAGTGGCAGTCACGGAAATGGGCACTAGCTGGCGGTACTAGAGCCCAGAAACATGGCATGCTGTGAACATGACAGTCACGGAAATGGGCACTAGCTGGCGGTACTAGAGCCAATGGAAAACAGTATGAGGTGAAAGAGTCAGTCACAGAACCAGGTGCTACCAAGTAGAGGCCAGAGCACGGGCATAACATATTACTCTGTGTGCAACATAGGCACATGACAGAGCATGCATACTGCTGCCAACCATGCATGTAACCTGTGTACTATGGCACAGGACAGCAAAAGTCACCAGAAATCCAGGCCTGGTTCATTTTTAGGAATGTAAGCCGGTCCACATTGCAGCGGATAGTCTGGTACGTTGGTCTGTTAGTACATTGCCAGCTGCACTAAAGACACGTTCAGAAATCACACTGGCACCAGGACAAGCCAGGACCTCCAAGGCATACTGGCTAAGCTCGGGCCATGTATCCAACTTGGAGACCCAAAACTTGAAGGGGGCAGATCCATCCTGAAGCCCACTGACAGGGTGAAGAGGTATTGTGCCACCATGTCATGGTAACGTTGCCTCCTAGTGCATTGCACTGTCTGTGCTGATGGTGCCCGAACTGTTTGCGGGTTCAGAAACCGTTGGAACAGGTTGGGTATACTGAACCTGTCAGTAGCAGATGTACTGCTTCTGCTACCGGCTTCTGAACCGATTACACTGGGCCCAGGACGCACTGAGGTGCCTGCTAGTGCACGCGCATCACTGCTATGCAGTGGAAAAGAGTACATGAGTGAATTAACCAGTGCTTCTTGGTATTCCTGCATTTTACGCGCCCGATTCAACGGATGTAATTAGGCTTTCAAGGCTGTCCTGGTAATGTGGATCTAAGAGGGTGGCCACCCAGTAGTCATTTGTGTGAGAAAAAGAGCCATGCGTTGGTCTTTTCTCAGTCACTGCAGCATGAATTCACTCATGTGCTGAAGGCTGCCAACTAGCCATGCATCGCTGTCACCAGCTGGAGGAATGTGCTCTGGCTGATCTGCATCACCCCATCCACGCTCTATGTGGTGACTACTAGTAGAGTGCTGTGTACTTTCCTCCTCTAGCTCATCCTTATAGTCCTCCTCATCCTCCTCCCTTGCTGTGTCCTGCCTGGACCTTTGTGAGGCACCCACAGAGCTTTGTACCAACCGGGCTGATGAAGATTGCCTGGTTGGTGCAAGTGTCTCATCATACTCCTCCTCCTCCTGAGAAACCTCATCCCTTAGTCCTTTAAGTGATGATTCTATAAGGCATATAAGGGGAATAGTCAGGCAGCATCCACGCTCACCATCAGAGTGGAGTCCTCGAAGCACTTCAAAATGGTGCATATGTCCTTCATGGTTGCCCACTCTGTGTGTTGTGAATGGGTTTGAGATGAGTTCTGAGCAGAGGCTTCCTCTGGTGGTTACAAGCGGTGCTGGTCTGTCCAGTGAAGATTGTGAGGATTGGGAATCAGGTGTTACTGACTGGTCTTATATAAGGGAGTCACCTTCCCATCAGGGTTGCCGGTGATCAATTGTTCTGGTCTCAATCCTTGAATCCTGTTTCCCTTGTAGCCTGCTGTGTCGTGTCTGCATCTCCTGCTATCAGATAAGACATTTTCTTCTTTTTGTTTTTGTGCTAGATTTTTGCATTTTGTCCTGCACTTCTGTGGGGGCCTTCTGGGTCCCCGCCGGGGGCTTTTGCCCTCTCAGTTTAGTTCAGCCACTGATGTTTGTACTTTTGCTTTTTACAGTTTTTTCAGTGGCTGCTGTTTTGATTTTGTTACACCAGAGAACTAATTTAGGTGGTAGAGGTCGTGTGATCTCAGGTGTTTTTGAAATTAGTAGAGTTGGTGCTTTTCAGGGTTTTCTGGGATTGCAGTAAGTACCCTTCCTATCCTTTTCTATTTAGTTAGTTTGGGCCCCAGCGTTTGCTCATACTATTTTCTTTCTGTGTCAGTATTTCTTCTTGTCTAACCGCCATTACATGTTTGGGGGCTTTCTATTATCTTTGGGGTTCTGCTCCGGGGCAGATAGCTTTCCTATTTCTATCTTTAGGTGTAGTTAGTTTCTCAGGCTGTGACGAGGCGTCTAGGACCAACGTAGGAACGCTCCACGGCTGCCTCTAGTTTGGTGGTTAGTCAGGGTACTGCAATCTCATAGATTCCAACTGCTCTGGTGTATTGCCTTTTTACCTGCACTCCTCAGCTACCAAATCATAACACTGTGGTTGTAAAGTGGGAGGGCTGAGATGTGTGTCGCCTACTTTGCGCCTGCTGCAGCTGCAACTCCATAATTGCAGGTTGCTACTCACACAACCTCCGCAGCATATGCAAAGTCGAATTCAACCTGGTGGGGAGGTCAACAATGATGCGGTGCTCGGGCAGGCCCAATCTGCACTGCATGGCTGAAAGGCGCGATGTAGCCATGCTTGAACGCCGCAAATGAGAGCACTCGTATCTGACTTTGTGCAGCAGCTCCTCAAGGTCAGGATAGATCCTAAGGAAACTCTGCACCACCAAGTTTAGGACATGGGCAAGGAATGGAATGTGAGTCAGACCACCTAGGCCCAGAGCCATGACCAGGTTTCAGCCGTTGTCACACACCACCATACCTGGCTGGAGGTTGAGCGGCGCAAGCCACATGTTGCTCTGCTCCTTGAGCGTGTTCCACAGCTCGGTTGCGGTGTGGCTAACATTACCCAGATAAACCAATTTCAACACGGCCTGTTGATGTTTGGCCGATGCAGTGCTGAAATCGGTTGTTGTGGTACGTCTGGGTGCAGGTGAGTCTGACGAGGAGTATGAGGAGGAGTCAATTTGTACCGAGGAGAGTCCTGCAATCCGTGGAGTTGGCAGGACCCACGCACTTGCACTGTCTACTTCAGTTCCAGGCACAACTACATTTACCCAATAGGCGGTGATGGAACTGTAGCGTCCCTGGCCATGCAGACTGGTCCACGCGTCGGTGGTCAGATGGACCTTCCTACTAACTGCATTTTGTAGCGCTTGCTTAATTTTAAGCTCCACATGCTGTTGCAAGGCGGGGACGGCTTGCCTGCTGAAGTAGAAGCGGCTGGGAACGCTGTATTGTGGGATTGCAAACCCCAACATATTGATAAAGGTTGGCTTGCTCACCAGCCAGAATGGTAGCATTTCCACTGCAAGCAGTTTGGCAATGCGAGAATTCATGCCCTGTGCTCGTGGGTGGTTTGCCGAGCACGGGCGCCTTTTCTCCCACACCTGTGAGACAGATGGCTGCACACTGGATTGGGAGTGTGAGGATGCCAGCGATTAGGATGCTGATTCTGACGAAGTACAGACAGTGTGCCGCCGTACAACACTGCCTGCAGATGCACCATGGCATTCTGCTGAGGAAGTGGGAGCAGCTGTTTGTGAGCTGGAGAAAGAGATGGCTGAAGAGATGGAAGGTGGGGGACCAGCTGCAGGTGGCAATCATTTGGGTGTAATGCTGCCACTCCACAGGGTGCCTCTTCCTGACATGCGTCAACATATTGGTGGTATTAACCCCTTACTGCCATCGGACGTACTATCCCGTCCATGGTACCTGGGCCCGTATGACCATGGACGGGATAGTACGTCTCGTGCGATCGGACACGCTCCCGGGGGGAGCGCAGCCGATCGCGGCCGGGTGTCAGCTGATTATCACAGCTGACACCCATGACTGTGTGTCAGGAGCGGTCATGGACCGCTCCCGGCACATTAACCCCTTGCACACCGCGATCAAACATGATCGCGGTGTACTGGGGGCACAGGGGAGGATCGCGCAGGGTGGGGGCTCCCTGCGCGCCCCCCTGAGACCCTCAGAGCAGCGCGATGTGATCGCGCTGTTCTGAGGGCTTCCTCCCTCCCAGGACCCGGATCCAAGATGGCGCCGGGGTCCTGGAGGGAGGCGGCTACCTCAGTGCCTGACGAGAGCAGGCACTGAGAAGCCTGCTGCACTGTCTGAGCGATCGCTGGTGTGACAGAGTGCTGTGCACACTGTCACACCAGCGATCTGATAAAATACAGTGATGTCCCACCCTGGGACAAAGTAAAAAAGTTAAAAAAATAAAAATAAACATGTTTTAAAAAAAAATCCAAAATAAATAAAAAAAATATATATATATTCCCCAATAAATTCACTTCTTCCTGTAAATAAAAAAAACAAAGCAATAAAAGTACACATATTTGGTATCGCCGCGTCCGTAACGACCTCCCCTATAAAATTGTCCCACTAGTTAACCCCTTTAGTGAACCCCTTAAAAAAAAAAAAAAAGAAGCAAAAAATCAATGCTTTATCATCATACCGCCGAACAAAAAGTGGAATAACACGCAATCAAAAAGACCGATATAAAAAAACATGGTACTGCTGAAAATGTCATCTTGTCCCGCAAAAAAACAAGCCATCATACAGCATCATCAGCGAAAAAATAAAAAAGTTATAGCTCGCAGAATAAAGCGATGCAAAAATAATTATTTTTTATATAAAATTGTTTTTATTCTATAAAAGCGCCAAAACATGAAAAAATGATATAAATGAGGTATCGCCATAATCGTACTGACCCAAAGAATAAAACTGCTTTATCAATTTTACCACACGCGGAACGGTATAAACGCCTCCCCCAAAAGAAATTCATGAATTGCTGATTTTTGTTCATTCTAACCTCCCAAAAATCGAAATAAAAAGCGATAAAAAAAGTCACGTGCTCAAAAATGGTACCAATAAAAACGTCAACTCGTCCCGCAAAAAATAAGACCTCACATGACTCTGTGGGCCAAAATATGCAAAAATTATAGCTCTCAAAATGTGATGATGCAAAAACTATTTTTGCAATAAAAAGCGTCTTTTAGCGTGACAGCTGCCAATCATAAAAACCCGCTATGAATAGTAAATCAAACCCCCCTTTATCACCCCCTTAGTAAGGGAAAAATAATAAAATTAAAAAAAAGTATTTATTTCCATTTTCCCATTAGGGTTAGGGTTAGGGTTGCGGCTAAAGTTAGGGTTAGGGTTGGCGCTAAAGTTAGGATTAGGGTTGGGATTAGGGGTGTGTTAGGGTTAGGTTTGTGGTTAGGGTTGGGACTAGGGTTAGGGTGTGTTGGGGTTAGGGTTGGAGTTAGAATTGGGGGTTTCCGCTGTTTAGGCACATCAGGGGCTCTCCAAATGTGACATGGCATCTTATCTCAATTCCAGCCAATTCTGCGTTGAAAAAGTCAAACGGTGCTCCTTCACTTCTCAGCTCTGCCATGCGTCCAAACAGTAGTTTATCCCCACATATGGGGTATCAGCGTACTCTGGACCCCAAGAGTTATTGTGCAATTTGTCCTATTTCTTCTGTTACCCTTGGAAAAATAAAAAACTGGGGGCGAAAATATCATTTTTGTACAAAAAAAATTATTTTTTTGTTTTTTACGGCTGTACATTATAAACTTCTGTGAAGCACTTGGGGCTTCACAGCGCTCACCACACATCTAGATAAGTTCCTTGTGTGGTCTATTTTCCAAAATGGGGTCACTTTTTGGGTATTTCCACTGTTTAGGCGCATCAGGGGCTCTCCAAATGCGACATGACGCCCCCAGACCATTCCATCAAAGTCTGCAATCCAAAACGTCACTACTTCCCTTCCGAGCCCCAAAGTGTACCCATACAGTAGTTTTCTCCCACATATTGGATATCAGCGTACTCAGAACAAATTGGACAACAACTTTTGGGGTCCAATTTCTCCTGTTACCCTTGTAAAAATATAATATTGGGGCAAAAAAAATCATTTTTGCAAAAAAAAAAAAAGATTTTTATTTTTACGGCTGTGCGTTATAAACTTCTGTGAAGCACTTCGGGGTTCAAAGTGCTCACCACACATCTAGATAAGTTCCTTGTGGGGTCTATTTGCCAAAATGGGGTCACATGTGGGGGGTTTCCACTGTATAGGTGCATCAGGGGCTCTCCAAATGTGACATGATGCCCCCAGACCATTCCATCAAAGTCTGCAATCCAAAACGTCACTACTTCCCTTCCGAGCCCTGACGTGCGCCCATACAGTAGTTTTCTCCCACATGTTGGGTATCAGCGTACTCAGGACAAATTGGACAACAGCTTTTGGGTTCCAATTTCTTCTGTTACCCTTGTGAAAATAAAATATTGGGGGCGAAAAAATCATTTTTGTAAAAAAAAAAAAGATTTTTTATTTTACGGCTGTACGTTAAACTTTAGTGAAACACCTGGGGTTAAAAGTTCTCACCACACATCTAGATAAGTTCCTTGAGGGGTCTAGTTTCCAAAATGGTGTCATTTCCACTGTTTAGGCAGATCAGGAGCTCTCCAAACACGACATGGCGTCCAGCCAATTCTGCGTTGAAAAAGTCAGACGGCGCTCCTTCACTTCCAAACTCTGCCATGCACCCAAACAGTGGTTTACCCCCACATATGGGGTATAAGCGCACTCAGGACAAATTGCACAATAACTTTTGGAGTCTTGTTACCCTTGGAAAAATAAAAATTGGGGTGAAAAGATCATTTTTGTGGAAAAAATATGATTTTTAAATTTTACGGCTCTACGTTATAAACTTGTGTGAAGCACTTGGGGTTCAAATTGCTCACCGAAGATCTAGAAAAGTTCCTTAGGGGGTCTAGTTTCCCAAATGGGGTCATTTGTGGGGGGTTTCCACTGTTTAGGCACATCAGGGGCTCTCCAAATGCAACATGGCATCCAATCTCAATTCCAGCCAATTTTGGTTGGAAAAAGTCAAATGGTGCTCCTTCCATTCCGAGCTCTGCCGTGCGCCCAAACAGTGGGGTCACTTCTGGGGGTTTCCACTGTTTAGGCTCATCTGGGGCACTGCAAACGGAACATGACCCCCATCAACGTCTGCATTCCAAAACGTTACTACTTCCTTTCCAAGCCCTGCCGTGCACCCAAACAGTTTCCCGCCTCACATATGGGGTATCAGCGTACTCAGGACAAATTGGACAACAACTTTTGGGGTCCAATTTCCTTGGGAAAATTCAAAAATTTGGGACTAAAAAATCATTTTTGTGGAAAATTGTTTTTTTTTTTTTCACACCCAGACATTATAAGCTTTTGTGAAACACTTGGGGGTTCAAAGTGCTCACAACAGATCTAGATAAGTACCTTAGGGGGTCTAGTTTCCAAAATGGTGTCACTTGTGGGGGTTTCCACTGTTTGGGCGCATCAGGGGCTCTCCAAACACGACATGGCGTCCAATCTCAATTCCAGCCAATTTTAGTTTGAAAAAGTCAAACGGCGCTCCCTCTCTTACGAGCTCTGCCGTGTGCCCAAACAGTGGTTTTCCCCCACATATTGGGTATTGGCGTACTCAGGAGAAATTGCATAACAACCATATCTGTCCATTTTCTCCTTTTACCCTTGTGAAAATAAAAAAAAGTTTGTAAAAGATCATTTTTGTGGCTAAAAAGTTAAATATTCATTTTTTCCTTCCACGTTGCTTTAGTTCCTGTGAAGCACCTGAAGGGTTAATAATCTTCTTGAATGTGGTTTTGAGTACCTTGAGGGGTGCAGTTTTTAGAATGGTGTCATTTTTGGGTATTTTCTGCCATATAGACCCCTCAAAGTGACTTCAAATGAGAGGTGGTCCCTAAAAAAAATGGCTTTGTAAATTTTGTTGTAAAAATGAGAAATCGCTGGTCAACTTTTAACCCTTATAACTTCCTAACAAAAAAAAATGTTGGTTCCAAAATTGTGCTGATGTAAAGTAGACATGTGGGAAATGTTATTTCTTAACTATTTTGTGTGATATATTTCTCTGTTTTAAGGGAATAAAAATTCAAAGTTTGAAAATTGCAAAATTTTAAAAATTTTCGCAATATTTGCGTTTTTTCAAAAATAAACGCAAGTTATATCGAAGAAATTTTACTTCTAACGTGAAGTACAATATGTCTCGAGAAAACAATCTCAGAATCGCGAAGATCCGTTGAAGCGTTCCAGAGTTATGACCTCATAAAGAGACAGTGGTCAGAATTGTAAAAATTGGCCCGGTCATTAACGTGCAAACCACCCTTGGGGGTGAAGGGGTTAAGGTTGCTGACGTTCTTCCCTCTCTGACTCATCTGACTACTGTAACTTCATCTGCAACTTGGTCGAAAAAGGCCCATGCACCACAACTCTTGGGCGCACCCCTTGTGCTCTTTAAAAGAGCCCTGCTCCTAACGGGTGCTGAAGTTGAGGGAGCAGACAACAAATTTTTCCCTCTTCCTCTCCCACGTGGATGGCCACGCTGCGCCACACCTGCAAGCTCTTCCTCTGAGCTATCCCTACTAGCTTACTGCCCCTCAGCATGCCATTATGGGTCAAGGACCTCGTCATCCCATACACTTTCATCAGCAGAAACTGGCAGCTGAATTTCATCATCATCTGCTGACATGGGGTCTGGTCACTGTGGGCACTGACCCACCCTCCACTTCTTCCTCAGACACACACAGTGGTTGCACATCTGTGCACACTACCTCTTCTTCAGCTGCAGGAATGCTGTCTGGCTGGCACACAGATTCCAAGCCAACAGATTCTGAGAAGAGGATTAAGGTTGGCTCCTGGCCTTCTGAATGTCTGGGCAATTTAGTGGGCGGTGAAGAAGCAGATGGGTGCTGCTCTTCAGTGGTCTGACCTGATGTGGTGGAGAGATCCTGGGAGGATGCTGCGCTCATTGAGGTGGATGCCTCAGCTGCCATCCAACCAACAACGGTTTCTACTTGATCCTCTCTTATCAGCCTATGGCCCTGTGCTCCTAATAAGCTGCGCATAAATGACTGCTGCCGGGTGAAAGTAGGTGCTGAGTGACTTGGGCCTGCTGCTTGATCTGGATGTGCACCATGTCTAGCTACTGATGCACCTCTTCCGCGGCTGCCACGGGGACGTCCCTTACTCCCTGCCTTCATCTCTATTGATGGATTCAGAATGGCAATTTCACTATTAGATTCGAGATCTCTCCCTATCTCCAAAAGCAACCTATCCCTATCTGCTTTCACAGTAGTTAGGCTAAAATGGCAGGCGCAGCCTTTTATACTGCCTGATCACACCATCCAGCCAGCCAATCGCAGTGCAGCTCCTAGCTAGCAAGTTTGGACGCCTCCTACCAAGCTTAGGGGAGTTACACAATGTTGTCAGCAATTCTTCAGCTCCTGATTGGCTCCACGGAGCACTCAGAGGCTGAAGGATTATGGGATTTCCGATTCCCGATGTGAAAAAAATATTGGAATCGGAAATCTGAATTCCGATATAGCAAATATCGGGCCGATTTCCGATATTGCAATATCGGAAAGCTCATCCCTAGTGCTAAAACCTGTTTAGTATACAGGTTAAAATGAAAGTATATTCTTTATAATGTTTATATATTCATTTATTTACTAACTTATTTATTAACATAGACACCACTGTATGTTTTGAAAAGATGAAATGCAATGGTCAGACATGCTCCTATCGACATAACAGTTCAGCATTAGCTGCAAACAGCATGATTCCCCTTGTGCATATGTTGTACTGTAACTGATATGTGATGCACAGCTGGGTTCTGTTTTATGTACAGTGCAGATATACTTCAAAGGGAGTAAGCTACATTTGTGGAAAGAATGCTTTCACTGCTTCACTGAGAAGAAACCATTCAAGTGAAAAGTGATATACTGTATATCAACAGCATTGTACAAAGTTACGGTATTTATTTTGACTTTGACTATAAATCATATTAGCTCTTTTAAAAGACTGGAAGAAAAATTATGAAAATTTAAAATTAAGTCATTTCATATACAGAATGCACAGGATGCTACTTTCATTTTTCTCCTTATTCAACCCATTGTAAGAAGATTTGTCTATAGATGGCATCAATTAACTGCAATGTGGATAAGGTGTCTAAAAAATCTACTTAGATTAACAAAACATTAGTTTTTTTTTAAATTTTTGTTAATATTTTTACAGTGCTGATTTCCCATATAACTGGGGCTGCTATAGCAGCCCAAATCACAGAGGAAAACAGCCTTGACAAGTTCAAATTGTCACAATAATGGCTGTGGATGGTCTAGTTAGACCCAACAGCATTGTCACATGCATTCATATACAGTGATTGACAACACTAAAACAGTAATTACTACTTTTGCCTTTTTAATCATATTCAGAAACCAAGATTAAGGTGTCATGATTTTCTGTAAAGGCTTTATTGTACGGCATTAATGACTACTGTAAAAAGGTGTAATGAAATAGATTTTACCTACTTAAAAATTGCCAATAGATACAATGCAGATAAAAATGTTTTAACAACATAAAACTTTATTAATGTAAATACCGTATATACTCATGTATAAGACGACCCGTGTATAAGCCGACCCCCCAATTTTGCCACAAAAAACTGGGAAAACTTATTGACTCGCGTATAAGCCGAGGGTAAAAAATGATTATGCCCCCATATGCTCCATAGATTAGGCCCCCATAAACTGCACAGATTATGCCCCCGTATGATCCACAGATTATGCCCCCATATGCTGCACAGATTATGCCCCCATATGCTCCCCTGATTATGCCCCATATGCTCCCCTGATTATGCCCCCATATGCTCCAGATTATGCCCCCATATGCTCCAAATTATGCCCCCATATGCTCCAAATTATGCCCCCATATGCTCCAGATTATGCCCTTATGCTCCCCTGATTATGCCCCCATATGCTCCAGATTATGCCCCATATGCTCCAGATTATGCCCCCATATGCTCCAGATTATGCCCCATATGCTGAAGATTATGCCCCATATGCTGCAGATTATGCCCCATATGTTCCACAGTTTATGCCCCATATGCTGCAGATTATGCCCCATATGCTGCAGATTATGCCCCATATGCTGCAGATTATGCCCCATATGATCCAGATTATGCCCCATATGCTCCAGATTATGCCCCATAGTATATACGTCCCCTATGCTGCTGCTGCAAAAAAAATGACATACTCACCTCTCGTCGCTGGGGGCCAGGTGCCCGTGTCCTGAGCAGGCGGTGACACCGGCGCGCTATGGGGGACAGGTGCCGGTGTCACCGCTCGCTCAGGACCCCGGCACCTGAGATATTTACCTGTCCTCGCTGCGCGCTGGTCCTCCTTCCGTGTCCTCGGTAGTGAATGATCAGGCAGAGGGTGCGGTGCTCACTAATGACGTCATCGCGCCCTCTGCCTGATCATAACAGCAAGAGGATGCAAGGACACAGAGGGGAGCAGGGGTGTAACGGGACAGGTAAATATTGCTATACTCACGCCTCCGCCGGCGCGGTCTCTGCAGCCTCTCCTCTTCTCCCGGTGGTCTCCGGCAGCTCTTCCTACAGCGGTCATGTGAGACTGCTCATTAAAGTCATGAATATGTGCATATTCATGACTTTAATGAGCAGTACTACATGACCTCTGCAGGAAGAAGCCGGAGATCGTGGGAGAAGCAGGGGGCTGCAGAGACCGCGCCGGCGGAGAGGTGAGTATGATCCGACACCCCCGCTCCCCCTCCCCCGCTGACCCCCGTATATGACCCGCGTATAAGCCGAGAGGGGGACTTTCAGCCCTAAAAATTGGGCTGAAAATCTCGGCTTATACACGAGTATATACGGTAGTTATTACATTTCAATAAAGAAAATGTTAAAAGCAAGAGAGGATAATATTTTACATTATATACATAAACATGAGATACAATAAAAACCACTAAATTCAGTGTGAATCACATATGTATTTCCCAATCTCAATATAATAAAAATATATGTAGGTATCCAAATGCAGCAAAATCCCCTCATGAAAAAGTCTTTGTATGTGCAAGCAGGACATGACATTCTAATAAATTGAGGGTGGATGAGAGACATGAGTAGTGATGGCTAACCTTTGGATGTTCGGGTCAGGCGGGTTTGGCCAATTGTACAAAAAAGTTCAATTCGGGGTCCAGAAAAGTACCCAAACCCAAACCCAAAGCCGGACACAATTCAGATAAATGGAAGAGCAAACATCAGTTGTTTGCCATGCTGTCATCTGCGTAACATTGTGGCAAACACGGGTTCTGATCGGCGGTGGAAAAGTTCATTGTGTATGATTACTTTTTAAAGGTACTTCATATGTGACTTTTTATTTTCAGGGGCAAGGTGATCACTAAGGCAAACTATGCAGTAACTGAATCACAGATTTAGGTTGTCAAGATGAAGGTTTGATAATATGGAGAAAAATAAAGAAAATGTCTCTAAACAGATTAGACATGAGCGATAAGTTATTATTATTAATGGCCTTCAGTTCGATCTCGAGCCATGATGACGCTCGGTAGGAAGATCAATCTTGTGAAAGCCTGGATAGGTCCACCAGGGTCTTCTTCACCACTATCTTGATTGTATTAAGTCAAGGGGTTGTTGGTCTTCCTCCTTGCCATATTCCTTCTCTTCTTCCATCATGATGTAATTCTCCAGTGATTGCTCTCTTCATATGATGTGTCCAAAGTAGGCAAGTCATAGCTTGATGATCCTTGCTATGAGTGTCATGTCTGGCTTGATTTATTCCAAAACTGATTTGTCTGTTCTTCTTGCCATCTATGGTATTGCTGGCATCTTTCTCAAGCATGACATTTCAAAGGCATTGATTCTTCTACTGTATTGTTTAATTTGACAATAGCTATTCCCCTATTGACTCGCGGTGTTGTCGCTGCATCTTGCTTGATCATTGGTCCGAGAAAGTTAAAGTCTTTACTTAGAGTTGAGCGAAACAGGTCGGTCAGATTCAAAAGTCGCCGACTTTCGCCAAAGTCGGGTTTCGTTGGCCGAAACCCGACCATAGCATGCAGTTGGCCATGTGGTCGTCGACCCTAGCGCCCAAGTCGGTTTTCCCATAATGCTTGCAGGCACCTTTTTTCAGCCAATGATCAAGGACATACACTGTGGGCAACGAGATGACATGTGCAGAGTCCACCACCATCTTAAGGTACTGTCACACTAAGCGAGATTGCTAACGAGATTGCTAATGGTCACCGATTTTATGACGCAGTAGCAATCTCGTTAGCGACGCAGCTGTGTGTGACATGTGGCAGCGATGTGGCCCCTGCTGAGATGTCGTTGATCGCTTATGAACGTTCTGAGCCGTTTTTTGGTCATTGGTGTCCCGCTGGTGAGCCTGAATCGCTGAGTGTGACACCCTTTATGAACGACTTTACCAGCGTCGCAGGTGGGACTAGGTTTTCCTAATGACCGCAGAGGTCGTTATACAGATAGCTGATCTCTGCTGAGATCTTTGTGTTTGGAATCTAACTAGCGACCACATAGCGATTGCACCAGCGATCTCGCCAGGTCGTGTCGTTGTCGTGATCGCTGGTGCGATCACTAAGTGTGACAGTGCATTTAGAGAAGGGCATTGCAGTGATTGGCTTGCTTTGGGGGGGGCGTCATAGTGTCTTTAATAGCCCTGAGCGCCGACCTCCATTTTACTTCTGCCGATATTAACAGTAGGGAGAGGTTGCAGACGCTGTTTATCAGTAGGGAGAGAGTTACGGTACTGCCACACTAAACAATCCCGCTAGCGATCACAATAACGACGCATACTAATGCGATCGCTAGCGGGATTGTTTCTATATCGCTAAATGCGGCCACATTTATCGATATAGTTAACGACGCTATCGCCGTTAGCGATCTTCTTAACGACTTTAGCGGTACAAAAGTACCGCTAAATCGCTAAGAAAAGGTGCCACACAGCGATTAGATACTTACCCAGCGGGAGCGCCGACGAGAATATAGGGTCCGGAACGATTCCAGCGACGAGCGAGATCACAGCAGGAAGCTCGTCGCTGGAAGCTGCCGCACTGAATAACATCGCTAACGGGATCGCTAAATAGTGACGTTTTTTAGCGATCCCGTTAGCGATATTGTTTAGTGTGGCATACCCTTTAGGCAGGAAAGAGAAGTTCTTCTGTGCTTGTGCTGATAGCAATTGTGCTGTACAGTTAGTGTGCAGTGACAGGGGAGGATTTTCTTGTGTGCAGCAGCGCTGGTTATTAGGCTGCCTGATAGCTGTATTGCTGTGTGTACACTGCTGTGCAGACTGCTTTTTACACAACACTAATACTTTTATTCTTTTTTTCTGCACATTTACCAGCAGTTCATTTTTTCCACACCGTATAGAGCTGTATGCTCCTCACACACTACCATGTATTGGCTGGTATCACAGACAAATACATGCTGACTATCTGTGTGTGACTCTGGAAATATATACAGAGATTGCAATTTTACCCTACAAAATATACAGCTGTACGCTTCTGAGACAGTATGGATTTGACCGTAATACAAAGAGCAGATATACGGTACTGAGTGATCGTCTGTGTGTGACTCCGGAAATATATACGGAGATTTAAATTTTCCACTACGCCATATACAGCTGTATGCTCCTCATACAGTACCATATATCTGCTGGTATTTTTGGTACATTTTCCCAAACATGAGGAAGTATGGTGGAAGAGGCTACAGACGTGGGCGGGGGGCCAGCTGGGAATGATGGTGGTGGTGCATCTGCTGGTAGTGCCAAAAGCCTAATAGCATCTAAGGCAGGAGGTGTTAGCCTGCGTAATCGTCTGGCTCCCAAAGGACTGAAAGGCTCCCTTTTCTGGGAGTAGGTAAACCGCTTTTAAAGCCGGAGCATCAGGAACAGGTTTTGGCTTACATTGCCGAAACAGCCTCCAGCTCTATCGCCTCCTCTTCTGAACTTTCAAAAAATGCAAGCACTGAGTCTTCAGTGCTGGCTCCTGGTCAGGAACGACACCTTTCCTTGTGTCCTTCACTCCCACCAAAAGGGAAGGATGTGGCAGGCCACATTTCAGATTACTTCATGGAGTTCTTTTCACATACCATGCCTGGGTTATCAAGTCAAATCCTGAATTCCCCAGTCCAAGATGAATATGACATGGAGTACACTGATGCACGGCCACTGCTATCTGATTCTGCTGGCACATTCACCCAGAGCACTACATTGCACTCACAGTCTACTGAGCCAGAATCTGACCCTGATGAAACTCAGGTGTCCCTTCCCGCATACTCTAACACCTTACACGGTGACACAGAGGAAGGTGCAGATGAAATTGAAGAGGAGGTGATGGATGACCCAGTTGTTGACCCGGATTGACATCCATTGGTGGAAGAGGGTGCCGCTGGCAATAGCTCTGAAAAGGAGGAGGATCCTCGGCAGGCATCGACATCGCAGCTGCGGTCATCTGGCAGGCCCGTAGCAGTCCAAAAACGTGTTTAAAAAACAAAAAGCGTTGCAGGACAGCTTGGCCAGACGGTCAAATTAGCACTGCGTGCAAGCCCTGAACATTTATACCATAGTAGGAAGAGTGCAGTGTGGCACTTTTTTGACCAAAATCCTATTGATGAGGCAAAGGTTATCTGTATGAAGTGTGGAAGGACATTTAGCAGAGGGAAAAATCTCCGAAAATTGAATACCAGTTGCATGCTTAGAAATTTAAACACCATGCACTTGCAAGCGTGGACGGACTACAAAACCTCACTGGCTTTCAATGCCTACATTGCCTAACTGATCTCATTAGAGATGATGCCCTTCCGTTTGGTTGAGAGCGCAGCGTTCCGAGAGTTCATGGCCTACGCTGCCTCACGCTATGACCTACCCAGTCGGCACTTCTTTTCTAGAAAAGCCATCCCTGCCCTCCACCTGCATGTGAAAGACCGAATTGTCGATGCACTCAAACAATCAGTGAGTGGAAATGTGCACCTCACAACAGATGCATGGGCCAGTAGGCATGGCCAGGGCCGTTACGAGTCCATCACTGCGCACTGTGTTAATGTGGTGGATGCATGGTCCACAGGGGACAGCGGCGGTGGGACAGTGCTGCCTAGCCCACAGTATAAGCAACAGTTGGCTGCTGGCGTTCGACCCTCCTCCTCCAGAAGCAAAAGCTCGTCGACAGAGGGCAGTCGCATGAGCACTCCATCCGCAGCTGCCAGTGTTGCACGTGAGGTGTCCCACTATCGATCAGCTAGTGGTAAGCGTCAGCAGGCTGTTTTAAAGATGATGTCTTTGGGCGACAACAGACACACCACGGAGGTACTGGTCGACTACTTGCAGCGAGAAACTGAGTCATGGCTGGGCAGTCTACATCTTGAGCCAGGCAAGGTAGTCAGTGATAATGGCCATAATTTTGTGGTGGCCATAGCCCTGGCAAAACTCAGACATGTACCTTGCCTGGCTCACACCTTGAACCTGATGGTGCAGTGCTTCATAAATAATTATCTGGAGTTACCAGCCCTGCTCCATAAGGTGCGAAGTCTGTGCTCGCACATCCGTCGCTCGCCCGTAGACTCCAGTTGTATGCAGAGGCTGCAGCGATCGCTCCACCTCCCCAAGCACCGCCTAATCATAGACGTTGCAACAAGGTGGAACTCCACCATGCATATTGTTGAGAGGCTGTGCGAACAGAAGCAGGCTGTAATGCATTTGTGGGAGGATCTACAGGCAGGCAGTTTGAGGGCAGTCATCAAGTTGTCGGGTGTGCAGTGGTCAAAGCTGAAAGACCTCTGTAAAGTCCTTCAGTGTTTTGAGGAATGCACATGGCCGGTAAGTGTAGACGATGTCATCATAAGCATGAGCAACCCACTTATGCGTCTGCTCATGCAAACTTTGACGCACATTAAGGATCAGGCGTCTGCAGCGGAGGAAGAGGAGGAGGGAAGCCTTCATGACAGTCAGGCATTGTCTGCTCAGAGAACTGTCCTGGACAAGGTGGAGGAAGAAGAGGAAGAGGAGGAGGATGAGGTGGATGATTATTTTGGGAGGATGATGCTTCTCAGGGGCAAGAGAAAATGTTGGCTTGCCAACGTCAGGTACAGGGTTTGTGCGTGAAAGGAGGGATGTGGATTTGGCAGAAAGTGCTCCTCCACCCACCACTGGCAGTGCATCATTGACACCTGGAACATTGGCCCACATGTGTGATTATGTCTTGCGGATCCTAAAAAGGGACCCCCGCATTGCCAAAATTATGAAGAATGACGACTACTGGTTGGCCAGCATCCTCGATCCACGCTATAAAGGCAAATTACAGAACATCATGCCACAGGAGAACCTAGAGCTAATATTGGCGAACAAACAAGCAACTCTGGTAAACCGTTTTTTAGAGGCATTCCCAGCAAACAGCAGTGGTGCAGGCTCTACCACGAGTCGTACTGGGCCAAACGGAAGAGGTGTTCGTGGTGCACACAGCCGAAGTGGCGTTGGAGACAGGGGTTTCATGACCATGTTGTTGTCTGATTTTTCAAGTAACGCTCACACGACTGGTAATACTGAATCGATTGCAACAGACAGGAGACAACAGTTGTCAGCTATGGTTCAAAAGTACCTCTCCTCCCCTATCGATGTTCTCCCTCACAGTTCATTCCCCTTTGACTATTGGGCCTGTAAACTGGACACCTGGGCTGAATTGGCACAATATGCCTTACAGGAGCTCACTTCGACTGCAGGTAGTGTGTTATGAGAAAGAGTCTTCAGTGCTGCTGGATCAATCCTGACAGAAAGAAGGACCCGGCTGTCGACCAAAAATGTAGGTGATCTCACCTTCATTAAAATGAACCATGCCTGGGTTTCAAAAGATTTTGTACCACCTTCACCTGATGACACATAGGTTGCCAGCAAAATGGCTCGCTTTGTCCTCCTCTTCCTCCGACTTCTCCAATTCCTCCATTTGCAGCTGCTGAACGTCCTGCCTACACCTCAACATATGCCAGTTTTCCACTTCCCTAACTGGGCTGTACCCCCCCAGGGCCGGGGTCAGCACCTGGCGCACCCGGGCAAGTGCCAGTGCCCAGAGCAGGTGGGGGGCCCACTCGCCGTCAGAGACACCGGCGTACTATGAGGGGCCCTGTGCCAGTTCCCGGTGCCCACAAGTGTGCCCCACTGCCAGCTCATGGCCCCAGCACTTGCAATACTTACCTCTCCCTGCTCCACCGCTGTGACGTCTTCCGCGTTTCCTGACAGTGACATTCAGGTCAGAGAGCGCGATGATGTCACATCTGTGCACCCTCTGCCTGAACAGTCACAGTGCCGAGAGCTGGAAGATGGCGACGCTGGGGAGTCCAGAGTAGAGCAGTGCCCAGCGAGGAGAGGTATTTCATTTTTTTAATGGTTGTAGCAATATATGGGGAGCATTATACACTGGAGAATTATATATGGGGCCTATCATACACTTAAGCATCATAGATAGGGCCCATTATACACTGGAGCATCATCCATGGGGCACATCAAATACTGGAGCATCATATGGGGCCCTTTATATATGGAGCATCATATGGAGCACATATGGGGCCTATTCTGTATGGAGCATTATATGGAGCCCATTCTGTTTTGAGCAATATATGGGGCTCATTATTCTGTATGGAGCAATATATGGGGCTCATTATTCTGTATGGCGCACTATGTGGTGCCCATAATACTGTATGGAGGACTATACTGTCCGTTTTTTGAGCTATTGTAGAATTTAAAATAGATATCACTAATGTAATGTAAGAAGTGAAGTATTTGGCATTGTACTATACCTATATTTCTCTGCCGTATCAGAGCATCATGAATTGTGGTATGTGTTAAAGTGGCCCACTGAGACTCTTTGGCCCGGGGCCCAGGAAAACCAGGAGCCAGCATTACCCCCCCACAACTTTAGCCAAATAACCCCCAGTTTTCAATGCGCTACTATTATTATAAAGATATTTAAGGTTATCAAGCTTAAGTAATAAGAATTGATGTCGTTGGCATTGAAATGGGCACTGTAGGTGTGTTTACTGTCCTCCATTCCCTGCCGACTTTTATAAGGTGGTATGAGCGAACTCTGTTATCCCGCAGAGTCACAGATATGGACGCCGTAGCACCACATGGCAAAGTGAGCAAACTCTGTTACTCCACAGAGTCGCAAAACAAAAGGATGTGGCGCTATATGACGGTATAAGAGAACTCTGTTGCTCCACACTGACTAATAGTGATGACTACTTGCCGCCACCGGGTTACGTCCAGACTGCACAGCTTCAATATAAAGTAGTGAGCAATGCACACAGCAAACCCCTCACCGGAGATGCCGGTATACTAGGGGCTATACAGCCAGAGCCCTGAACCCATACACACAACTCCTCACCAGAGTGCCGGTGTTCTAGGGCTTATTTCAGCCGGGTCCCTAAACACCTGCATAACCACACTGGCGCAAGCACGTAACAGATTTGATACTAGCGCACGGCCGTACGGTTATGCCGCCTTTTTATAGTAGCCACGAGTACGAGACCTTCCAGAAAGGACCAATAGGAGTCGCAGCTGTATCCGAGCATGTGACCCCTGATATCCAATGGAAGATCTTGCCCTGGGCATGCTCAGATGGAGAAACAAAGGACTTAGTCCCAAATCTGCCTGCTTCAACACTGGTTACAACAGAGGATCCAGAGCGGCAGCAGCAAGTTTCTGCACAGTAATTATATGGGGAGGACGCTGGGACGGACGTCTCTGCTGAACAGGCTTCACTGTGGCCGAGATGGATGGGAGACCGCAGCGGGACTGGTTCGACATTCCTCTTGTGCAGCAGCAGGAACTTGATCCCTAACACAATGTACATGTAATAAGGTTATGGAGAGTCATGGAAAGTTATATTCTGCAAAACTAGAATATGAAAAAATCAGCATAAACATAGAGATTCTTCTCTTGAGACACAATGACAGAGAACAGGTCATACAAAAGGTAACAGATCATATTCTCTATTTAACCCTTATGGATGTAAGGTTTCCAACGTATGGATCTAGTAGGCTTCGTGGCGGTTAAGCATAAGGATCCTATTGCCTCTGCGTCTTGGAGATGGTACATGCTCTATCACCTGGAATTTAAGTTGGGTGATATTGTGGCCATGTGTAATAAAGTGATGTGGAATTGGTAATAGGAGATTTTTACAGTGTATTGTGGATTTGTGTTTTGATATCCGGTCCATGGGCGTATCCAGGATCAAATCTAGGGGGGGCAAGCCATGGTCATTCAGGTTGTACAGTTTAGAACGAAAAAGGTGAATGAAATGAAAATTGACCAGCCCTGTATACGTCACCAGCCCAGCATCTGTATATACTTAAGGCCCGGCCCAGCACCTTTATATACATCACCAGCCCAGCACCTGTATATACATCAGCCCCAGCCCAGCACCTGTATATACATCAGCCCCAGCCCAGCACCTGTATATACATCAGCCCCAGCCCAGCACCTGTATATACATCAGCCCCAGCCCAGCACCTGTATATACATCAGCCCCAGCCCAGCACCTGTATATACATCACCAGCCCCAGCACCTGTATATACATCAGCCCCAGCCCAGCACCTGTATATACATTAGCCCCAGCCCAGCACCTGTATATACATCAGCCCCAGCACCAGTATATACATCAGCCCCAGCCCAGCACATGTATATACATCAGCCCCAGCACAGCACCTGTATATACATCAGCCCCAGCCCAGCACCTGTATATTCATCACCAGCCCCAGCCCAGCACCTGTATATACATCAGCCCCAGCCCAGCATATACATCTACATAGCACCTGTGTATACATTAGCCCCAACCCAGCACCTGCATATACATCAGCCCCAGCCCAGCACCTATATATACATCAGCCCCAGCCCAGCACCTGTATATACATCAGCCCCATCCCAGCATATACATCAGCCCCAGCCCAGCACCTGTATATACATCAGCCCCAGCACCTGTGTGTACATCAGCCCCAGCACCTGTGTATACATCAGCCCCAACCCAGCACCTGTACATATATCAGCCGCAGCCCAGCACCTGTATATACAGTACATCACCACCCAGCACCTGTATATTCATCACCACCCAGCACCTGTATATACTTCAGCCCCACTGTATTATAGGTGCTGGCTGCTGGGCTAATGTATTTTACTTTAAACATCTTTCTGGATCAATTATTATTATTATTACACACTCAGTCTGGCAGTCTGGGTGACTCACTTACCCAGTCCTAGAGAGACCGGCATCACTGATGTGATGATACTCGTCACCCGACCCAACACCACGCGATTGCAGCAGGCAGGCCGCAGGCATAAGGCACGCGTGGGTAGGAAGTGTGTCCTGCCTGGACTCCCTGATGCCTGATACGTTGAGCCTGCAGCTCTCACAACCAACTGCTGCAGGCTTGCAGCCAGGGGCAGGAGAGCAGACGTTCTTAACCCCTATGTGCGTCGCAAGCACCTTTTAAAGGGCTGGCAGAAGAAAAAGGGGCCGGGTGGCCTCATCATGATAGGCGCTCGCGTGGTGCGCCCCTGCTTCTGGGGGGGGCAGCTGCCCCCCCCTTGCCCCATGGTGGGTATGCCCATGATCCGGTCACGTATTGATTGAGTTGCTTCTCCAATATATAACAATCCACATGGACATTTAATCAGATAAATGACAAATGAGATATCGCAGGTGAAGTAGTCACGTATTGTAAAGCCCTTACCAGATTGTGGGTGGTAGAATTTATTACCTTTTTGGACATTATTGCATTGCATGCAATGTAGACATGGGAATGTTCCCGTTTTAGAATTTTGTAAAAAAAAAGTTGGCGGAATGGTGCCTTACTGGATCCCAGATCTGCTCTTACCAAAGAATCCTTTAGATTAGGGGCACGTCTGAAGCAAGGAAGGAATGGCTGGTTAATTTCAGGAATCTCAGGGTGAGCAGTTGAGATGAAGCCCAGCTGTACCTCTCGTGAAAGTGGTATTATAGTGCGTTGTAATTCTTGGGAGCCCATCCACTCACTGCATAGGCAATAACAATTTAGGAGACCCACAGTTTAACCCCTCTCTGCCATTGGACGTACTATCCCATCCATTAAACCCGTGCCAATCTGCCCATGGACGGGATAGTATGTCCAAGGCGATCAGCTGCGCTCCCAGAGGGAGCGCAGCTGATCGCCGCCGGGTGTCAGCTGTTTATCACAGCTGACACCCGGCACTACGTGCCAGGAGTGGTCACGGACTGCTCCCGGCACATTAACCCCTGGCACATCGTGATCAGACATGCTCCCCTGAGACCCTCAGAACAGCGCGATGTGACCGAAGGCTGTTGTGAATGGGTTTGAGATGAGTTCTGAGCAGAGGCTCCCTCTGGTGGTTACAAGCGGTACTAGTGAGGATTGGGAATCAGGTGTTACTGATTGGTCTTATTTAAGGGAATCATTTTCCCATCAGGGTTGCCGGTGATCAATTGTTCTGGTCTGAATCCTTCTTTCCAGTTTCCCTTGTAGCCTGCTGTGTCGTGTCTGCATCTCCTGCTATCAGATAAGACAATTTCTTATTTTGTGTTTTTGCTATATTTTTGCATTTTGTCCTGCACTTCTGTGGGGGCCTTCTGGGTCCCCTCCGGGGGCTTTTGCCCTCTCAGTTTAGTCCAGCCACTGTGTTTTGTACTTTTGCTTTTTGCAGTTTTTTCAGTGGCTGCTGTTTTTGTTACACCAGAGAACTAATTTAGGTGGTAGAGGTCGTGTGATCTCAGGTGATTTTGAAATTAGTAGAGTTGGTGTTTTTCAGGGTTTTCTGGGATTGCAGTAAGTACCTTCCTATCCTTTTCTATTTAGATAGTTTGGGCCCCAGCGTTTGCTCATACTATTTTCTTTCTGTGTCAGTATTTCCTCTTGTCTAACCGCCATTACATGTTTGGGGGCTTTCTATTATCTTTGGGGTTCTGCTCCGGGCAGATAGCTTTCCTATTTCTATCTTTAGGTGTAGTTAGTTTCTCAGGCTGTGACGAGGCGTCTAGGACCATCGTAGGAACGCTCCACGGCTGCCTCTAGTTGCGGTGGTTAGTCAGGGTACTGCAATCTCATAGATTCCAACTGCTCTGGTGTATTTCCTTTTTTACCTGCACTCCTCAGCTACCGTAACATAACAGTATCACCGGCCGCAAAATTGTATGGTACTCACAGAAGGGAAAAAATATTTTGAAGGAAGAAAAGTTGTCAGAGATATTTTTCTGTTTGTTGCATTTTTTTTTTTTTTTTTTTTTTTCCCTCTGTATCTCTGGGTGCTGGGGAGGATCTTTTCTCCCAATGGAGTTTGCACAGTTGTCTGGCCGTGTGGATCAGCTTGCCACTGAGGTTCGGAGTATTGCTGCATATCTTGCTAGGTTGCCTGTTGTGGAACCTAGGATCCCCATGCCAGATTTGTTTTCAGGGGATCGAGCTAAGTTTCAGAATTTCAAAAATAATTGTAAATTGTTTCTTGCCTTAAAATCTAAGTCCTCAGGAAACGCAGCGCAGCAGGTTCAAATTATCATCTCTCTCCTGCGCGGCGATCCTCAGGATTGGGCTTTTTCCCTGACACCTGGGGATCCTGTTTTGAGTGATGTTGATGCATTTTTTCAGGCTTTGGGGTTATTGTACGATGAGCCTAATGTCACTGATCAAGCTGAAAAAGCCTTGTTGGCATTAAATCAGGGGCTTGATGACGCTGAGTTATACTGTCAGAGATTCCGTAGGTGGGCAGTCCTGACCAAATGTAATGACGACGCTTTGGCGGCCCTTTTCCGGAAGGGTCTGTCGGATAATGTAAAGGATTTTATGGTGGGATTCCCTGTCCCCTCTGGTCTCAATGATTCTATGTCATTAGCGATTCAAATTGACAGACGTTTGCGTGAGCGGAGAAGTATGCGTGGAGTGGTGTTGCCTTGTGAGCCAGCTGCTGAGCCCATGCAGTGTGATGGAGTGGTGTCTGGGGCACAGCGTCATGAGTTTCGAAAGCGCAATGGGTTATGTTTCTACTGTGGTGATGCCTCTCATGCTATTTCAGTCTGCCCTAAGCGGGGAAGACGTTTTGCACGCTCAGTTGTCTTGGGTAGTGTTCAGACTAAGTTTTTATTAACTGTCACTCTGATATGCTCTCTGTCCTCATTTTCTGCTCAGGCTTTCGTTGATTCTGGAGCAGCTATTAACCTGATGGATTATGATTTTGCTAAACGTTGTGGATTTCCCTTGATACCCCTACAGAAGTCTATTCCCCTACTGGGGATCGATTCTACCCCTTTGGCTGAGAATAAACCCCAGTTTTCTACTCAGGTGATAATGAGGGTTGAACCTGATCACCAGGAGTGCTGCAAATTTTTGGTTCTATATAATCTGCATGACATTATCGTGCTGGGTTTCCCTTGGTTACAGTCTCATAATCCTGTTTTGGATTGGAAATCTGTGTCTGTAACCAGTTGGGGCTGCCAATGTGTTAATACCAACACTCCTGTTTTTTCTGCCTCCCCCCAGGCTAAGGATGTTCCTGACTTTTTGTTTGATTTTTCTGATGTGTTTAGCGAAAGTAAATCTGCATCCTTACCTCCCCATAGGAGCTATGACTGCGCTATTGAATTAGTGCCAGGTAGTAAATTCCCTAAGGGTCGCCTTTTTAACTTGTCTGTACCTGAACATGACGCTATGCGGTCTTATATCAAGGAATCATTGGAGAAGGGTCATATCAGACCATCCTCTTCACCCTTAGGTGCCGGTTTTTTCTTTGTGGCCAAAAAAGATGGTTCATTAAGGCCGTGTATTGATTATCGTCTCTTGAACAATATTACTGTGAAATATCAATACCCGTTACCCTTGATTTCTGACCTGTTTTCCAGGGTGAAAAACGCTACTTGGTTTACCAAGCTTGACCTCAGGGGGCGTATAACCTTATTCGCATTAAGCACGGGGATGAATGGAAGACGGCATTTAACACCCCTGAAGGGCATTTTGAGTACCTTGTGATGCCCTTTGGGCTCACTAATGCTCCTTCCGTCTTCCAGTCCTTCATGAATGACATTTTCAGGGATTTTGTGGACAAGTTTCTGATTGTTTATTTGGATGATATCTTGATTTTTTCTAATGACTGGGACTCTCATGTGAAACATGTTCGAACTGTATTCCAGATTTTGAGAGAGAATGCTCTGTATGTGAAGGGATCAAAGTGTCTTTTTGGCGTACAGAAGATCTCATTTCTGGGATTCATTTTGTCCCCATCTGTTATTGAAATGGACCCGGTCAAGGTTCAGGCCATCTGTGATTGGGTCCAACCTACTTCATTAAAGGCTCTTCAGAGATTTTTGGGTTTTGCCAATTTTTATCGTAAATTTATTGGTAATTTCTCTGTTATTGTTAAACCATTAACTGATTTGACCAGAAAGGGTTCTGATGTGGTGAATTGGCCTCCTGAGGCAGTCTCTGCGTTTCAGGAACTTAAGCAGAGATTCACTTCTGCTCCTGTTCTACGGCAGCCTGATGTTTCTCTGCCATTTCAGGTGGAGGTTGATGCCTCTGAAATTGGGGCAGGTGCCGTTTTGTCCCAAAAAGATCCAGAGACCTCTAAAAGTAACCCTTGTGCCTTTTTCTCTCGAAAATTTTCTCCTACTGAACGTAATTATGACGTGGGTAATCGGGAGTTATTGGCCATGAAGTGGGCTTTTGAAGAGTGGAGACATTTGCTGGAGGGAGCCAAACATCAGGTGGTGGTCCATACGGACCATAAGAATCTGGTCTATCTGGAATCTGCCAAGCGACTCAATCCTAGACAGGCCAGGTGGGCCTTGTTTTTCACACATTTTAATTTTGTGGTTTCCTTTCTTCCTGGCACTAAGAATGTTAAGGCGGATGCCCTCTCGAGGAGTTTCCTTGCGGACTCTCCTGAGCTATCTGATCCCTCTGTTATTTTGAAGGAGGGTGTAGTTCTTTCCGCCATCTCGCCTAATTTGAGACTTGCTCTGGAGGGGTGTCAGGAGGATAGGCCCGAGCGCTGCCCTGTTGGAAAATTGTTTGTCCCGGACCAATGGAAAAAGAGTGTGATGTCTGAGATTCATTGTTCCGCATTGGCTGGGCATCCCGGAATTTTTGGTACCAGAGACTTGGTTAGTCGGTCCTTTTGGTGGCCTACCTTGTCTCGCGATGTCAGGGAATTTGTGCAGTCCTGCGGGACTTGCTCTCGCTCCAAGCCTTGCTCTCGCTCTAGTGGTTTGTTGGTGCCATTACCTAAGTTGCCTTCCTCCTCTGAATTGGTGCCGTTGTTCCTTCAGCACGTGGTTCGTTTACACGGCATTCCTGAGAACATTGTGTCTGACAGAGGAGTCCAGTTTGTTTCCAGATTTTGGAGGACTTTTTGTTCTAAACTGGGTGTTCAATTGTCTTTCTCCTCGGCATTTCATCCTCAGACCAATGGTCAAACTGAGAGAACAAACCAGACATTGGAGACTTATCTAAGATGCTTTGTGTCTGCTGATCAGGATGACTGGGTCTCTTTTTTGCCTTTGGCTGAGTTTGCTCTTAATAATAGGGCTAGCTCTGCCACTTTGATGTCTCCGTTTTTCTGTAATTCTGGGTTTCACCCTCGATTTTCTTCAGGACAGACGGAGGCTTCTGTCTGTCCAGGTGTTGACTCTGTTGTTGAGCGTATGCAGCAGATTTGGGACCAGGTAGTGGAGAGGTTGTCCCTCTTTCAGGAGAAGGCCCAGCGGTTTGCTAACCGGCATAGGACTGATGGTCCTCGGTTTAAAGTGGGGACTTGGTCTGGTTGTCCTCAAAGAATATTCCTATGAGAGTAGCATCTCCTAAATTTAAGCCTAGGTTCATTGGACCTTATAAGATCATGGAGATTATTAATCCTGTTTCTTTTCGTTTGCTTCTTCCAGGGACATTTAAGATCCATAACGTGTTCCACAAGTCCTTGTTGAAGAGGTTTGTTGAGCCAGTGGTTCCTGCTGCTGTGCCTCCTGACCCTGTTTTGGTTGAGGGCAATCTGGAGTATGTGGTTGAGAAAATATTGGATTCTCGTTTTTCTAGACGAAGACTCCAGTATTTGGTTAAATGGAGAGGTTATGGTCAGGAAGATAATTCTTGGGTGTTTGCTTCGGACATCCATGCTAGGAGACTTATCCGTGCGTATCATAGAACTCATCCTGACCGACCTGGTTGCTCAAATGAGGGTTCGGTGACCCCTCCTCAAGGGGGGGTACTGTTGTGAATGGGTTTGAGATGAGTTCTGAGCAGAGGCTCCCTCTGGTGGTTACAAGCGGTACTAGTGAGGATTGGGAATCAGGTGTTACTGATTGGTCTTATTTAAGGGAATCATTTTCCCATCAGGGTTGCCGGTGATCAATTGTTCTGGTCTGAATCCTTCTTTCCAGTTTCCCTTGTAGCCTGCTGTGTCGTGTCTGCATCTCCTGCTATCAGATAAGACAATTTCTTATTTTGTGTTTTTGCTATATTTTTGCATTTTGTCCTGCACTTCTGTGGGGGCCTTCTGGGTCCCCTCCGGGGCTTTTGCCCTCTCAGTTTAGTCCAGCCACTGTGTTTTGTACTTTTGCTTTTTGCAGTTTTTTCAGTGGCTGCTGTTTTTGTTACACCAGAGAACTAATTTAGGTGGTAGAGGTCGTGTGATCTCAGGTGATTTTGAAATTAGTAGAGTTGGTGTTTTTCAGGGTTTTCTGGGATTGCAGTAAGTACCTTCCTATCCTTTTCTATTTAGATAGTTTGGGCCCCAGCGTTTGCTCATACTATTTTCTTTCTGTGTCAGTATTTCCTCTTGTCTAACCGCCATTACATGTTTGGGGGCTTTCTATTATCTTTGGGGTTCTGCTCCGGGGCAGATAGCTTTCCTATTTCTATCTTTAGGTGTAGTTAGTTTCTCAGGCTGTGACGAGGCGTCTAGGACCATCGTAGGAACGCTCCACGGCTGCCTCTAGTTGCGGTGGTTAGTCAGGGTACTGCAATCTCATAGATTCCAACTGCTCTGGTGTATTTCCTTTTTTACCTGCACTCCTCAGCTACCGTAACATAACAGAAGGCCTCTTCTCTGCAGGTCCCCGGATCCAAGATGGCCGCTGGGTCCTGCAGGGAGGCGGCTTCCTCAGTGCCTGCTGAGAGCAGGCACTGATGAAGAGTCCTGCACTGCCTGTGAGATCGCTGGTGTGCACACTGTGAGACCAGCGATCAGACATTTTACAGTAATGTCCCACCCTGGGACAAAGTAAAAAAGTTAAAAAAATCAAAATCACATGTGTAAAAAAAAAATGTCAAAATAAAGGAAAAAAAAACATTCCATAATAAATTCATTTCTTCCTGTAAATAAAAAAAACAAAACAATAAAAGTACACATATTTTGCATCTCCGCGTCCGTAACAACCGTAAATATCCCACTAGTTAACCGCTTTAGTGAACCCCTTTAAAAAAAAACAAAGCAAAAAAATCAATGCTTTATCATCATACTGCCGAACAAAAAGTGGAATAACACGCGATCAAAAAGACCGATATAAATAAGCATGGTACCACTGAAAACGTCATCTTGTCCCGCAAAAAAAGGAGCCGCGATACAGCATCATCAGCGAAAAAATTAAAAAGTTATAGCTCGCAGAATAAAGCGATGCAAAAATTATTATTTTTATATAAAATTGTTTTTATTGTATAAATGCACCAAAACCTAAAAAAAATGATATAAATGAGGTATCGCCGTAATAGTATTGACCCGAAGAATAAAACTGCTTTATCAATTTTACCACACGCGGAACGGTATGAACGCCCCCCCAAAAGAAATTCATGAATTGCTGATTTTTGTTCATTCTAACCTCCTAAAAATCAAAATAAATAGTGATCAAAAAATGTCACGTGCTCAAAAATGGTACCAATAAAAACGTCAACTCGTACTGCAAAAAATAAGACCTCACATGATTCTGTGGGCCAAAATATGCAAAAATTATTGCTCTCAAAATGTGGTGATGCAAAAACTATTTTTTGCAATAAAAAGCGTCTTTTAGCGTGACAGCTGCCAATCATAAAAACCCGCTATAAATAGTAAATCAAACCCCCCTTTATCAGCCCCTTACTTAGGGAAAAATAATAAAATTAAAAAATTGTATTTATTTCCATCTTCCCATTAGGGTTAGGGTTAGGGTTGCGCCTAAAGTTAGGGTTAAGATTGCGCCTAAATTTAGGATTAGGGTTAGGGTTGGGATTAGGGTTAGGGGTGTGTTAGGGTTAGGTTTGTGGTTAGGATTATGGTTAGGGTTGGGACCAGGGTTAGAGGTGTCTTGGGGGTTAGGGCTGGAGTTAGAATTGGGGGGTTTCCACTGTTTAGGCACATCAGGGGTGTTAGGGTCTGCAGAACGCACCTAATAGATATTGTAGAGAGGTGCGTTCGCAGCCCGGGGTCCACCGTGCAGGCGAAGCCCGCTGCTAGTAAGATGGCGAAAGTAGCGAACTCTGTTGTCCCGCAGAGTCGCTAAAATAAACGCCGTAGCACGCTGTGGCAGTTAGTGCGAACTCTGTTAATCCCCAGAGCCGCTAATGGGAATGCCACTACGCTATATGGTGATAAGTACGAACTCACTTAGCTTCAGTGAGCGGCAAAGTAAAATGCTAGGGCGCTGAACCAGCGTTATAAAGCGAACCCTGTTGCGTCACAGAGCCGCTGAGAAAAAGACTGTGTCCTGCTAGACTCACAGGAACACAGATGACTGCTAAGCAGATTGCAGTCTGAGGTCTTGCAGTCAGAACACAAGCAACAATCTCCTCACCGGAGTAGCCGGTATTCTAATGGCGTTTTCAGCCCAGCCCTGAACACGTGCATACAATCTCCTTACCGGAGGTTCCGGAATTCTAGGGCTTATTTCAGCCATACCTAACCACTAGTGTTGAGCGATACGATAATGCAAATATCGGCTATCGGCCGATATTAGCTCTATCAGCCTTTCGATAATTCGTTTCGATATTTTCGTCTTATCGAATACCGGAATCGGATTTGTCACTGTCACTGTGAGTGTCCGTCGGTCGGGTCTGTCAGGAGTCAGCGGCACTTACCTGGCAGAAGATCTCCGGCGGTCACGTCCTGGACTGCTTGATGGCCGCCATTATCTTCTCCCTGGCGGTCACATGCAGTTTTTCCGCGATAACTGCAGTGACTGCAGGGTAATCCCGGCCGTAAAGCAGTCAGTCCGATGACGTCACCGCTGGGGAAGCAGGTAATCAGCTGTGCTGCGCCGGGATGACAGGCTCTGCCTGTCATTCTGATGTAGCAGAGCTGGATCGTCGTGGGTCACTCGTTACTATGGACTGCGTCGGTCAGGTGGTATACTTTTTTTTTTTTTTTTTCTTTTTTTACAGGAGATCGATGGCGTCGCAGCAGGATGAGACAGTAATAAAAGAAATGAAAACTGTGTTTTTTTATTTTTTATTAAAGTAAAAAATTTTTTTTGGAACATTCACCCGTCCGGGTACATAAACAATTTAACTATTTATTTACATACAGGGACCCTGTCCGGGTTATTTAGACTTCTTTGGCAGGGGTGTTACAGGTACCACCTGGTACTCTTCTGGTGCTTGCCAAACATCCGAGGCACCAAGGACCACCAGGACCTGATGACGTCGTGTGGCCTGTACAGTTACGTCATGACCCGCTATCTGGGTCTGTGTGGCCACCTCTTTCATCTCTCTCCGGGTCTGGAGCCCTATGTCACGGACTGTACGAACCCCAGGGGGCCTAACAGGCGCCGGGTACGGGCCAGCTATACTTATCATGTCCATAGCTGGGGCTGCTGAGGAGACCACTGAGGGAGGCTGGGGAGATTTACGGCGTGGGGTGGGCACTTTTGCAGAGGCCTGGATGTGGGAGGCTGAAGGCTTCGAGGGTCTCACAGGTTCCTGACACATTGGGAGTAGGGTCGCACCTGGTAACATTTAGGGCGTACCATCCATTGTAACCCCAGTGTCGGGTGTAAGTCACCAAGTCTCCTGGCAACAGGTCCCTCCCCGGGTGTCCTTCTGGGAGGTGAGCCTCCACGTCCCGCCGGGTCACAAAGACTTCTAAATAAAGTCCAGGCTCCTTGATGAAGTCCCACCCACCTTTCAATTTAAAGCTCCGTACTGCACCCTTACGCCGCGGCTCACTCAGGGTTCCTTTATCCTTTCTCATCCGGTCCTTATCTGCCCGGTCCTTCTCCAGGTGACGTTGGCGAAGTTTTAGGGTTTCTCGCTGCTCCCTTTGTCGCTCTGCTTCCCGCTCCCAACGTCTCCACTCTTCCTCCTGACGCCGATTGTAATTCTCCTCCACCAGTTGCTCCATGTCTCCACCACTCCACTGCAGCTTACAGTGTCCGGTTTGCGGCAGCTCTCCTGTCGCCCCCCAGTCCTGGCGGCGCTCCCCTGCGGAGGAAGCAGACGGCTCTAAATCAGATGACAGTTGGGGCTCCGGTACAGGCAGGTAGTGCTCTGGTGCCTGCGCGGCCTCCTCCATGAGGACGGGTGTCGCTTCTTCTGTCTCAGCGACGGGGGCAGACAGCGGGATCTGGGGTGCTGACGGTGCTGTGGTTTTTGCAGGAACGGGTGCCTCCACTGCGACAACGTCAACCGGATCACATTGCAAGGACTCCTCTACTAGAACGGTGCCTCACCTTCCGGTACAGACACTTCAGGTAAGAGGGATTGGCGCCGCTCCAAGTTTAGTTTTAGGGCACGCCAGCTCGCTTCCATCCTGGCGACCTCCTCCCGGTGCCGGGCCAGGCCTCTTAGGGTGTCCGCCGCTTCTTGCAGTGTAGGAGGGTTTCCAGGCCAGGTGCCCAACGGTGGTTCCGTGGCGATCGGGTCGCTTCCGTGGGGGGAGAGCTCTGACTGCTCCATCCCTTCACACTTCTGCTCGTGTCCATTAGCCATCTCTGCCAAGTCACATGTGTCATCATTAGCATCTGGAGAGGGCCCCTCTTTTGTAGGGAGGCGGGACCTTCGTGTTAGTTTCCACACACTGAGGAGGATGAGGAGGCGGAACTCCAGAGCTGTGGGGCACGATGTTACATTGCAGTACCATTTACAGTGGGCGGCCATCGTTTTCACGCCACTGAATGAGTGACACCCACGAAGAGCACGCCCTTCTTCTTCACCAGTGCCTCGTCGTGACGCAGATATGGCAGAAAAATGGCAAATACATTCTCTGATGATTTTAGCAATTCTCAAGCACAAAACCAGTGCAATTCAGGCACACAGGACTCGCTTATAGCGAGCTACAGAATCCTGTTCGTGACGCCCAAGTTGAGTCGCACAGAGCCAGAGGTTTTTGGGGTACTCGGCACCGAGCCCGTCGACTTCTATGGGGTATGTCACGTCTTTACCCGGAAATTGAATTAGAGTCGATTTTACTATGTAGAAGTGTATAAACTATAAATATATGTATATATATATGTCACAATGACATGTATATATATATATATGTATTCTATGTGTGTATATTTTGTGTTTACAACGAAAGAAAGGGTTTTTTTTGTTGCGATATTTTGTTCCCATAGACTTACATAGGACTTCCGGTATCGAAATCGGATATCGACGATATTTAGTGCTATCGGCGATACAATTTCGATACGATATTTTAGATATCGAGCAATATCGCTCAACACTACTTGGCTACTGTTTCACCTCCTCCCTTGCACTCCCATTTATATTTACTACCATAGTCCCGCCCTCTCTCCATGGAAACACTTCCACCAATAGAAATTGTGCGGCTTACGCACACGTGACATTTTTGACCAATCAATACGCCGGTACTTCTCGTCCTCCCGCTTTTCTCGCTCTTCATTGAAATCTTTCCACCAATCGGAATGTTGCAGGTTCTCTCCCACGTGACATTTTTGACCAACCACTATGCCGGCCGCCGTTCCCACAGCAACAGCGTCTTGGAAACAGATACTGATGCCGGGTGCGGAGTACATGGAAGCGGCGGGTCCGGTGTGAGCTCCACGTCAGACTGAGGTATGTGACCCACCCGC